>SSNR01000238.1:971835-989436 GCA_006937965.1 Callopanchax toddi
GGGGGGGGGGGGTAAGGGTTTTATTGGAATGCAAATATTTTAAAATAGTTTTAATTTTGATCCCTCATCAAGCCCATGGACTCCAGAGCTCTTTACACTACACAAATTAACCCTCTCACACATTAACACTCTCACACACATTAACACTCTCACACACATTAACACTCTCATACACATTAACACTCTCATACACATTAACCCTCTCACACACATTAACACTCTCACACACATTAACACTCTCATACACATTAACACTCTCATACACATTAACACTCTCATACACATTAACACTCTCACACACATTAACACTCTCATACACATTAACACTCTCATACACATTAACACTCTCATACACATTAACACTCTCACACACATTAACCCTCTCACATACATTAACACTCTCACACACATTAACACTCTCACACACATTAACACTCTCACACACATTAACCCTCTCACACACATTAACACTCTCACACACATTAACACTCTCACACACATTAACCCTCTCACACACATTAACCCTCTCACACACATTAACACTCTCACACACATTAACACTCTCACACACATTAACACTCTCACACACATTAACCCTCTCACACACATTAACACTCTCACACACATTAACCCTCTCACACACATTAACACTCTCACACACATTAACACTCTCACACACATTAACACTCTCACACACATTAACACTCTCACACACATTAACACTCTCACACACATTAACACTCTCACACACATTAACCCTCTCACACACATTAACACTCTCACACACATTAACCCTCTCACACACATTAACACTCTCACACACATTAACACTCTCACACACATTAACCCTCTCACACACATTAACACTCTCATACACATTAACCCTCTCACATACATTAACACTCTCACACACATTAACCCTCTCACACACATTAACCCTCTCACACATTAACACTCTCACACACATTAACACTCTCACACACATTAACACTCTCACACACATTAACACTCTCACACACATTAACCCTCACACACATTAACACTATCATACACATTAACCCTCTCACACACATTAACACTCTCACACACATTAACACTCTCACACACATTAACACTCTCACACACATTAACCCTCTCACACACATTAACACTCTCACACACATTAACCCTCTCACACACATTAACCCTCTCACACACATTAACACTCTCATACACATTAACCCTCTCATACACATTAACCCTCTCACATACATTAACCCTCTCACATACATTAACACTCTCACACACATTAACCCTCTCACACACATTAACACTCTCATACACATTAACCCTCTCACATACATTAACCCTCTCACATACATTAACACTCTCACACACATTAACACTCTCACACACATTAAACACCTTCATAGACTTTTCATTAACCTTGTGTAAAAGGTCATATTAGCACAGACTGGCTCAAGAAAAAGAGTTAAAATATGAAAAAGTTACTTAGTGTACAAACTTTAACAAACTGAAAAAAATCGAATTCATGACAGGAACCTATCTACAAGAAAACTCAGAGCATGGCCACCATCTTGGCCAGGTCAGATAGAAAAAGAACAAAGAGGAGGTCATCTTAAAATCCTGAATGAGAAAAACTTAATTTGGGTCAAAGAAAATGCTTCAGTAAAGTGTCAGAAAAAAAGAAGCAAACCGAGGAACATTGATGCAGGTAGACTTTGGGTTTCATCAGACCTTCAGACCTTCCATAAACTGTTTTCCAGCTGGAGTTTTATTTTCTGGTAAAGCCAGCAGGACTCACTTCTAAAATACCAAATTCCATGAGTGCCAACAGCAAACCCCCAGAGTGAACTGGAGATGTCCGAATGTTTAAACTGGTCTTGTTTCAATTACATGTTCAAAAGACTCATTAAAACACCACAAAGGCTACATTTAAATGCAAATGCAGACAACCAAAAGAGTCTCGTGGGTGCATTAAGTTGAATTCATTGTGTGTTAGCACTTGAGGCCAACACAAAGAACTCCGTTAAGCTGCCTTTCACCCTGCAGGAGGACAAACCACAGCAGACGGCTTTCAGCCCACAGAGAAAGCTGGATCAACTCTAATCTTCTCCTAGACTACCATCGATATGTGTGCTGGACACCTGAATCAGAACCGCATCAGAACTCCAAACATCAGAGTCAGTAACTGATAAACCCCTCAGCTGTAGCATGACCCTGCACTCCCGTCCCTCTCCATTCATAAATCCCTCAGAAATATTCCAGGTCTTAACCCAGTCTGGTCTCTTGTTTGGATATAACCACATCTTCCCACCTGGCCTCAACAAGTCTCTGACCTTTGATCTCAGAGCAGCCCGAGACAGAAGGACAACATGTCACCTGCACTCAAAACCAGTTATAGATCACAAAATAAACTCTGAATTTGTTTCTCTTCCTGTCTTTATAAAAGGAAACGCTGACATTTCTAATGACTCAGAGAAATGGCTGGACCTGAAAAATGCACCAATGGATCTAAAAGTTTTATTACAAGGATTAGTAAATATTTAATCAAGGTTCCAGCTCTGTCTCTTCACTTCATGTCCAAATAAAAAGATTAAGATTCAGAAGCAGAATGTTAAAGAAAAGTGGTAAGACAAGCATTTGTTTCCAACACATCCACCAACACATCCAGCAACACATTCATTTACACATTCAGCAACACAATCAGCAACACATTCAGCAACACAATCAGCAACACATTCAGCAACACAATCAGCAACACATTCAGCAACACAATCAGCAACACATTCAGTAACACATTCAGTTACACATCCAGTAACACATTCAGCAACACATCCAGTAACACATTCAGCAACACATTCAGCAACACATCCAGTAACACATTCAGCAACACATTCAGTAACACATTCAGTAACACATTCAGCAACACATCCAGTAACACATTCAGTTACACATCCAGTAACACATTCAGCAACACATCCAGTAACACATTCAGTAACACATCCAGTAACACATTCAGCAACACATTCAGTAACACATCCAGTAACACATTCAGCAACACATCCAGTAACACATTCAGCAACACAGTCAGCAACACATCCAGTAACACATTCAGCAACACATTCAGTAACACATCCAGTAACACATTCAGCAACACATTCAGTAACACATCCAGTAACACATTCAGCAACACATCCAGTAACACATTCAGCAACACATTCAGCAACACATCCAGTAACACATTCAGTTACACATCCAGTAACACATTCAGCAACACATCCAGTAA
Source organism: Callopanchax toddi (assembly GCA_006937965.1). Classification (NCBI taxonomy): domain Eukaryota; kingdom Metazoa; phylum Chordata; class Actinopteri; order Cyprinodontiformes; family Nothobranchiidae; genus Callopanchax; species Callopanchax toddi. The sequence goes on from SSNR01000238.1 coordinate 975,125, forward strand.
CACATTCAGTTACACATCCAGTAACACATTCAGTAACACATCCAGTAACACATTCAGCAACACATCCAGTAACACATTCAGTTACACATCCAGTAACACATTCAGTTACACATCCCGCATCACATTCAGCAACACATTCAGCAACACATTCAGCAACAAATCCAGCATCTCAGATCAGAGGAAGAGTCAGGTGTTGACACCACTGGAATGGCCATCAGGCATACCAGGCATTTGGGCCGGTCCAGACCGACACGACCTGGTCACACAGCCCAAGATCTGAGCGTCTGGTTCAGCTCAGTTTTAAAGGTCCCATGACATCGGTTTCCATGTTTTCTGACTTATCTATCATGTTGCAACGTTGAGTTCTCACCTTAAACCTGCCAGAAAGAGCAAAAAACGGTGTCCATCTGTCTCCTAGTACAGCGAATGAGAAGCTCTTCTAGATTTCAGACCCAGGTTTCAAACAGTTTTTTTCACTCCAGCCCGCTATGAGGTCATAGTGATCCGGACTTGCTTATATGGTAAATTCTCCTCCCACATGCACGTTCACGACAACTGGAGCGAGGCAGTGCCGCCGCCATTGCCCATAGACCGTGTAGTGTTTAGTTTCAGTTTCGTTTCTCTTTCACACAACGGCACTGCCCCCTGCTGCAGCAGAAGTGTCAGGCTGCCAAATAAGGAGAAACCCAGCAGAACCGGAAGGCGGCGCTTTCTTCTGATCTCTGAGTTGCTCGTTAGGAAATATTTACAGCGTATTTTGAGTTATAATGGTGCAACGCTAATCTAGAGGCATCAAAGATTACACCTGTTTAATATAAAGTGATTTAAATATGGAGTCACAGGCACTTTAAGTGGTTTGTTATTTTTAACTAGTCAGTTAGTTTCAATTAGTTTGTTTTAATTAGTCAGTTTTAACTAGTCTGCTAGTTAAAATTAGTCAATTTTAATCAGTAAGTTAGTTTTAATTAGTTTCAATTAGTCAGTTTTAATTAGCCAGTTTCAGTCAGTTTTAAATAGTTACTTTTATTTAGTCAGTTATAATTAGTCGGTTAGTTTCAATTAGTCAGTCATAATTAGTGGGTTATTTTCAATTAGTCAGTTATAATTAGTCGGTTAGTTTTAATTAGTCAGTTAAAATTAGTCGGTTAGTTAAAATTAGTCTGTTATACTTAGTCGGTAAGGTACAATTAGTCAGTTATAATTAGTCGGTTAGTTTTAATTAGTCTGTTATACCTAGTCAGTCAGTTACAATTAGTCAGTTATAATTAGTCGGTTAGTTTTAATTAGTCTGTCATACCTAGTCAGTCAGTTACAATTAGTCAGTTATAATTAGTCGGTTAGTTTTAATTAGTCTGTTATACCTAGTCAGTCAGTTACAATTAGTCAGTTATAATTAGTCGGCTAGTTGTAATTAGTCTGTTATACCTAGTCGGTCAGTTACAATTAGTCAGTTATAATTAGTCGCTTAGTTTCAATTAGTCAGGTATAATTAGTTGGTTAGTTTTAATTTAGTTAGTTAATTACAATTAGTCAGTTAGTTACAATTAGTCAGTTATAATCAGTCGATAAGTTACAATTAGTCAGTTATAATCAGTCGATAAGTTACAATTAGTCAGTTATAATTAGTCGCTTAGTTTCAATTAGTCAGGTATAATTAGTCGGTCAGTTACAATTAGTCAGTTATAATTAGTCGGTTAGTTTTAATTAGTATGTTATACCTAGTCGGTCAGTTACAATTAGTTAGTTATAATTAGTTGCTTAGTTTCAATTAGTCAGGTATGATTAGTTGGTTAGTTTTATTTTAGTTAGTTAATTACAATTAGTCAGTTATAATTAGTCGGTTAGTTACAATTAGTCAGTTATAATTAGTCGATAAGTTACAATTAGTCAGTTATAATTACTTGGTTAGTTACAATTAGTCAGTTATAATTAGTCGCTTAGTTTCAATTAGTCAGGTATAATTAGTCGCTTAGTTTTAAGTAGTCTGTTATAGCTAGTCGGTTAGTTACAATTAGTCAGTTATAATTAGTCGATAAGTTACAATTAGTCAGTTATAATTAGTCGCTTAGTTTAAATTAGTCAGGTATAATTAGTTGGTTAGTTTTAATTTAGTTAGTTAATTACAATTATTCAGTTATAATTAGTCGCTTAGTTTCAATTAGTCAGGTATAATTAGTTGGTTAGTTTTATTTAGTCTGTTATACCTAGTTGGTTAGTTACAATTAGTCAGTTATAATTAGTCGATAAGTTACAATTAGTAAGTTATAATTAGTCGCTTAGTTTAAATTAGTCAGTTATAATTAGTGGGTTACTTTTAATTAGTCTGTTATACCTAGTCGGTTAGTTTTACTTAGTCTGTTATACCTTGTCGGTTAGTTACAATTAGTCAGTTATAATTAGTCAGTTTTAATTAGTCTGTTATACCTTGTCGGTTAGTTACAATTAGTTATAATTATTCGCTTAGTTACAATTAGTCAGGTATAATTAGTTGGTTAGTTTTAATTTAGTTAATTACAATTTGTCAGTTGTAATTAGTCGGTTAGTTACAATTAGTCCGTTATAATTAGTCGATAAGTTACAATTAGTCAGTTATAATTAGTCGCTTAGTTTAAATTAGTCAGTTATAATTAGTCGCTTAGTTTAAATTAGTCAGTTATAATTAGTCGCTTAGTTTAAATTAGTCAGTTATAATTAGTGGGTTACTTTTAATTAGTCTGTTATACCTAGTCGGTTAGTTTTAATTAGTCAGTTATACTTAGTCGGATAGTTTTATTTAGTCTGTTATAATTAGTCAGTTATGATTAGTCATTTAGTTTTAATTAGTCAGTTTCAATTATTCCATTTTAAAAAGTTGTCAGGCGGGGTGAGGTGCAGGTGAATCCAAATGCACAGTGACAACTGAGGAGGCAAAGGTAAAACTCAAAGAAGGGATTTATTACAAAAAGGGATCAAAAATACAAACTGAGGCAGAAACAGGACGACTAAACTAGGAGGCTAAACTGGGAAGACTAAAGGACAAGGACTAAGACAAAGGAGCTCTAAGCAGGGGAGACAAAGCAGACAAACCAGCAATAGGACAAGACACAGGAGGGTTTAAATACTAAGGGGAGCAATCAAGGGAGAACGAGAGGCAGGTGTGGACAATCACAAGACAAGACACCTGAAACACAGAGCACAGAGGAGAAACTAGAAACAGAACTACCAAAACACAGACTGACTAAAGTTAAACACAAGAGGACTGGACTAAAATATAAAACACAAGAGGACTGGACTAAGATAATAAACACAAGAGGACTGGACTAAGATAATAAACACAAGAGGACTGGACTAAGATAATAAAACACAAGAGGACTGGACTAAGATAATAAACACAAGAGGACTGAACTAAGATAATAAACACAAGAGGACTGGACTAATGATTGCAGGGACTAAATGGAAAGGACTAAACACAGAGGAAGACAAAACCTATACAATAAACAAGAACCAAACTACAGGGAACTAAGGCTATAATGCAGGAGAACTAAAACTAGACTATAAACAAACCAAAACCAGGGGCTGGAGGCTGGGGCACGACAAAAGTCAGTTTTAACTAGTGAGCTTTAGTCAGTTTTATTTGGTTTATGTTCAGATCATTAAATATTTTTATAATGTAAATAAATGTACAGATTTTAGAAGAAGATATGATCTGACAAATGTAAAATGTTTTATATAACTTTATTTTAAATGTTTGCCATAAAATAAACTCTGACAGTGGAGTCAATGGGTTCGATGTGATAAATTTGCTGAAATAACACAGGTGTGTTTTCAATTGAAGCCTAATTTTATTCTAAGAACAACCAGATAAAGTGCAGCAGGTCAATGCTGTGATGCATTTATTTATCTTATTAAACCTTTATTTAACCAGGTGAGGTGACTGAGAACCTGCTCTGGACAAGAGGCAGCAGAATGAATCAACACAAACAGGTTAAAACAATAACTCAAGAAACAAAAACAAAAAAAACATTCTCACACACACGACATGGAGAAAGAAATGCCAATTATTGATCCTAACGAGTGTAGCGTTAGAGGTTATAGGAGTTCAGATGTTATAGCATATTTGACAATGCTACACGAGTTACTGAGATGTTTGGATGGAGGTGGTGAGCTGTCGTGGATTTTGTAGCAAACTGAAAAGAGATGCATTTTTTGTAAATGATCACAGAGATCAAGTTACTGGAGCATAAATGACGAAGGCTGTGGGACGTGTTGAGTAGTGAGTGGTGGTTTGACGGGTTTGTTTTGTATATAAACTGATACCTATGCAACATCCTGCAGGTTGACAGGTGAGTCCAGATCACAGTGATGATGAGTGGTGAAAGACTGCAGAGTGATAAATGACATCAGGTTCATGAAGGTTATGGAAGCAGTCCTATGGATGATGTCACATAATGTAAGATGGAGAGGATGTATCTGAGGACATCAGAGGGAACGTTTGATTCTGGTGGAGAGACTTCATGCTGAGCTCTCCATCAGCAGCAGCATCTTCTGTGAAAACAGCTTTATTCCCTCTTTGTGCTCATTAAATGTTTAATGAGGGATTGAGGGATCATGGAGCCCACTCCAGAGGAGCGAGGAGCCTTGTTTCCTCCTCAGCTTCCTCTTCAACCTGCTCTTTACGTCTCTGCTCGATGTGTTTCTGTCATCCTGCTGGAAAATCAGCAGATGGAGGAGAAACACGCATTAAACCCCATGTGTGGCTGTTTGGGGTCTATTGCCTTAAAGTGACTCAGATTCTAGGATTTCTTAAGATAGTTTGAAGTTTTCTAGAATAATTTGTATTTTTTATGAGATTCTGAGGTGAGGTAGAGTGTGGCAGGTTTGAGCTCAGACACCGTGAAGCTCATCCTTGTGTCAGAGCAGCAACGGAGCTGCTTGGTTTGACTCCTGGAGTCTTCATGTTCCTCACACTTGGCCTGGTTTACTGTTTACAAGTTGAACCCGGTTCAGCAGATCAACTGGCAGGCCTGCAGACGGAGCTCCAAACAACACCCTGGGGATCCGTGGGGGCCCTTCAGGGGGCTGGGCCACGCTGGTATTGGAGACTGCAGGGCATCGCCTTCCTGTCTCCATATGTTTGGGATACCAGGTCGTGCACATGATGGGGTTCTTGGCTCAGGACAGCGTTGGCGTTTGGCAGCAGACAGCGCCGTGGCTTCCTGACCTACTTTGGTCACAGGAAGCAGCAAACAGACACCAAACAGCCCAGACCGACATTCGTTTCTTTGATTCACAGTTAACCTTCTGAAGTGGCGTTCAGTTATTTGTCTACAGTAAAGATCACCGCCATCAGTGACATCACTCACAGTGGGTGGAGTCGTTTCAGCCAGTCTGAAGGAACAACGTTGACTCAGAAGGTCGGTCTGTCCACACCTGTATCATGATTTGACATCAAGAGGATGATGGGAGGCCGGGAGAAAGGGACTACAACAAAAGATTTTATTATAACAAAAAACAGCAACACAAAAACCAAACCAAGAAAACAATGGAAAGCCTCTAAGAGAAGGCGAATGTTGCACATTGCAATTTGATGTTAGTCTGAATGTCTCTTTTTGAAAAACTTTTCAAAAGTCCAAATTACCTGACTTAGTTTTAAGCAGGTTCAGTTTATTACAGGTAAATTTTCTGAGGCATTTTTAATTATCTAGAGACTCTGGAGCCCAAAAGCAGCTGGAGAAGTCGTCTTTAGAAATCTGTAAACATAATAAAGATGAAAAGACTCTTCATATCCAATTAATAAAAATAAAACGTCAGCAACAAACAAAACAAACACAGCAGAGTTAAAGTGACTCTATCTGTAATATTATTATTAATACTAACACCTCCTCCTCCTGCTGCTGAGCTGCGCCTCCTTTTATTACCCCCCAGGGTCATTTACAACCCCGTGGTGTCTATTCATTGGTGGGGAAGATAATCCTGTGATAAATCCTCTGTTGTGCCCTTCACAGTTGTCATAGCAAGACCATAAACAGCATTTATAACAATCTGAGGGGGGCGGGGCTCAGCTTTGCATGCAGAACAGATTAAGATGGGACAGGCCTGCTTAGAGCCATCCCCCCCCATCCGTGACAGACAGACGAACTCCTGGGAAATGTTACACCGCTGCCCCCTTAATCTCCCGGGGAAACAAGGTCCAGCTCTTTTATAGGAAACCCAGAAAATCATGTCTTCCTTCAAAAAAACAACTGACTCACCTGAAATTCTCAGAATCCTGTTTCAAAACAAAAAAACATGATGTGATTCAATCATGACATCAGAAAAGGTACAAATGAGTTTATTTAGGTTATTTTAAAATTTTTAGTTCAGCCTTCAGCACCATCAACCCAGACGTTCTCCACCAGAAACTCACTCAACTCAGTACCAGCCTCTACCTGTCAGTGGATCACCTGACTGACCGGCAGCAGCAGGTGAGGCTGGAGAGCATCTTCTCCCACACCAGAACCATCAGCACCAGCAGCCCCCAGGGGTGTGTTCTCTTCCCCATTGCTGTCCACAGATGACTGCACCTTAACTCCTGAAGTTTGCAAATGCTCCACTGTCATTGGTTGAACCCAGGACAGTGATGAGTCTGCATCCAGACAGGAGGTGGGTCAGCTGGTCTACTGCTGCAGTCAGAACCACCTGGAGCTAAACCCTCTGAGACTGTGGAGATGATGTGGACTTCCAGAGAACACCCCCTCACTCCCCAGTCCCCTCACCATCCTCAACACCACTGTCTCTACTGAGGACCAGTCCTGGGAACCACCCTGTCTCTGGACCTGAGGTGGTCCTCACACATAGACACTGTTAGGAAGAAGACTCAGCAGAGACCGAACTTCCTGTAACAACTAAGGAAGTCCAACCTCCCACATCTTCTACACCTCCATCATCCAGTCTGTCCTGTGCATCCAACACTGTGTGGTTTGGTTCAGCCATAAAACAGGACGGGTCCAGACTGCAATGAAACATCAGGTGTGCAGAGAGGACCGTCAGGGCTGACCTTCATTACATCCAAGGCTTGTGCTTCGTTTGGGGTGACTATGGCTCAGGAGAAGACACGCTACCTTTCATGTGAGACCCGGCTTCAAACCCCAGCCCGGCCACGTGCCCAAGTATCCTAGGTACTGAACCCCCAACTGCCCCCGGATGCCATCCAAATGGACTCCTCATCCTCAAACAGGAGGGTGGGTCCTAAGGGGACAAATAAAGGATCAATTGTACAGGTCTAGGATCAGGAAAAGGTCAGCTAACGTCTCAGCAGACACTAAAAACAAAGTTTTCAAACTTTTACCTTCAGGTCAGTGCTATATAGCTATATATTTTTTCTTTTGCAAAAAACAGCCACCACAGAGACAGTTTCCTCCCCCAGGCTGTCTCTGATGAACATGTCTCTCTGGAGGAGGCCTGGTCTGGACTTAATCTAAGTTCATGAACAAACAGAACTTTAGGAAACGAGCCAGCCCTCTCTGATGGATCTGCTGCTGCGTCCAGAAGGATTATTTTGATGGCGTTAGCGGTCGTTAGCAGGCCGTTATGAGTGCTAGCGTCAGATGAATAAGCTATGCTCCGGATCGGCGTGGCGATTCGGCAGCAGGTTAATTAAACATTTACATACAGATGCTTGGATATGTGTTAGAGCAGGGGGTGATTTAGTCGGAGAGCGTACGCGTTAATCAGAGGCTGCAGGAGGCCGAGTGCTGGTGAGCTCCGTGCTAATTGGCACCATGCTGGCTATTGTTTCCTTCACTGTTTCCTCTCTAATGTGCCTTTTTCCCCTGATCTTCATCTGACAGGACCCCCTTCATCCCCTCATGGCCTCTAAATGAACCAAAACATACTATTTTCTACATTAAATGCCCTTAATTTGTTCATTAAATCCAGACGGACTCGTCATGTATCAGCCACTGTGGTGCCGTAGAGCTCCGATTTGCCGTTCTAAGGGATTTATTTATGAAGGCTGCAGCAATTAGAGGAAGTTTTGGGGGCGTTTTGCTGACTTATTAATTCTTACTGATGTGAAGAGACACATTAAATGAGGCCTGAATGATCTGATGACTGAAAGTCTTCACTCCCTTTAATTAGCTGGATTTTAATTGACTTGGAGTTCTGAGTAAACTTAAAACTGATTCCACGTTCCTGTTCCACAGTTTAGGAACGCAGAGGGGGTTACAGGTCAGGGGTTAGGGGTAAAGCTTAAAGGTCAGAGGTAAGGGAATGGTGGTTAGTAAAGGATAAGAAAATGGGTTAGGGGTTAAAGGGTAGAGGTCAGAGGATGGAGGTTAGTGGTTAACGGTTAGGTGTACTTTTAGAGGTTATTATAGTGCTTAGGGGATAAAGGTTAGAGGTTTGAGGATAGGGCTTGGTGGTTAGGGATCAGAAGCTAAAGGTTAGTGGTTATGGTCAGGGGTTCACATAATTGTTTTAATGAGGTACTATCTATCTATCTATCCGTTTCAATACTGTCATGAAAAAAATGCACGGTCAGGGCGGGGCTGCCGGTGAGCCGATGGTAACTTTGGGCCGGTCTCGCGTAGCCCGCTATCCGAGTGGCTCGTTTTAATAAACGAGCTTGTACGGCTGCAGGTGTGTGAACCGAACATCAGCTGTAAGTGCTCATGGTGGGAGCCATGACTGAAAATTCCCAGGCCGAATTATGGTCCCAGTCCAATCCTGGTCACGGTAATACCATACACCACAGGAAAATGTGGAGGAAGTTTGACGGTATTCAAATTTGGATACCACCCAAGCCTACAGCATGTGATTTATCTTGACCGGCGCTTTACAAAGAAACAGTTCTTACACTCACACTCCGGTGGTGGGAAACCATCTGTAGCCACAGCAGCCCTGGGACAGTCTGACCACCACTAACATTCACACACAGCAAGGTTGGTTGAAATGTTTGGCCCAAAGACACAACGTCAAAGTGACCCAGCAGGGATTGAACATCCAGTGGTCACTGTTTTTGGACACGAGTACAAATATCTGCTAAATGATCACTTTTTCACTTGCTTTTATCATGTCTGTCAAAATGAACTCTACTTGTAGCGGCTGAATAGTCACTGTTCATACAACTAATAATCATTGTTTCACTCATTGTGTCATTGCACACAATTGTGTTGATCATGTTGTCAAACATGTTGTACATCCAGTTTCTAAATCTTAGTGCAGCCTTCACAACGTGCCACTAGGCTGCGCCCAAATGACTACATGTTGTGAAGGTTGCACTAACTGTTGTGCAAACTTTAATTCTGTTGTGAGAAATGCACCAAAGCTACTGAGAAAAACTGTAATCACAGCAGTTCAACATGGCATCCATGTGTGTTGCATTGTGGGTTGTTTTTTTTAAGAATGTAGGCCCTATTTTCCCCTCCTACACTAGATGACCTGCCTCCATTACCATCAGGAGGAATGTTCTTTTCCTGGTTTGTTCTTCACCTGCTGAAGACAGAGAGCCGGATGTGCTGGAAGATGTAGACCCCCCCACCACCACCACCACCGCCACCACTTCAGAACCAATCAGCTACATTCTAGTTGTGATGGATTATGAAGAGTAGATGGTGAGATAATAACTTCATAACTTCTCCCGGGGGATTAATCCTCACCACCTCACTCTGCCGCTACAACACTTCCTGTTAATGATGTTTTACCTGAACGCAGAGGAAGTGGCGGCGCGGAATCGTTCCGCTCTGCGGCGGCATCTCAGAATTAACCCCTCCCCCTCAGAGGTGACCTAAAGAGATTAAAGAAGCGCTCCTCACATGAAGAAGAAATAAGGGAAATCAGTTCAGAGATGACACACACACACACACACACACACACACACACACACACACACACACACACACACACACACACACACACACACACACACACACCAGATGGTTGAAACATCTGTAAACGTCACACACGTGCATCAGAATCAGACTGGAACCAGAACCAGAACCAGAACGAGACTGTTTCAGTTTTGTTGTTTGTTTCATTCTCTTTCTAATCAGAAATCATCCTCTTTACATCATGAACCTTCAAACTGAAGCAGAGTCCTTCTGATGCCTTTAAAACATCAACCTTCTCAACACTTTTCTACTACGTCTTCTGAACGGAGAGAACTGGACAAAACAGTACGACTAAGAAACCAAAATGTTTTTGTTCAGTGGGGTTTTACGAGTACTTGAAGTTCTTGAAACTGCTTGAATAACATCAAATTTTCAAGGTCTTTTTATATATATATCTTGTGTGTATTATATATATGTCTTGTGTTATATATATGTTGTGTTGTTGCCCCACTCAACATGATGCCAGAGGCGCCACTGCTCCTCGTGCACACAGGTTTTCCTCAAACCCCAACATGCCTGATAGATAAAGCCACTTTGGACAGATGCATCGGCTAAACGTATCAGCTAATAAGCATAAATCGTAACTGAAGCATTCATGACACGATGACATCAAATGTCTTGTTCCCCTCTCCTCACTGTCTTCTTATTGTCTGTCTTCTGCCAAGTTCCTCCAGTGGGACCACAAGGTGTTTCCCAGCCAGCCTGGACATATAATCCCTCCAGAGTGTCCTGGGTTGAGCCTCCTGCCTGAAACACCTCCCCCAGAGATTGGACAGCCCCCCCCCCCCCCCAGGTCTCATCAGAATGCATGCTGGTGGGATTGAGGAGCTCCTTGAAATCCTGCTCCTTCTTCTTCCTGAGGATCATTAGGACACTCAGACTCCTCAACCACTGTAAGGTGGTGGTTAGAGGAGTGCCAAAAACTACAGAGTCTAGCAGCCATGATGCTAAGCTACACTCACTGCAACATCCTGTTCCTCTATACCCCACCCCCACCCCACTGCCCAACACCCCACAGCAGAAACATTTGTGCTGTAATTCAAAGCGATGGCTGCCAGAGAGGGAATGAAAAAGAATAATGCAGCAGAACCTCATCAGTTTTGGGGGAAAAGTGTCAAGTGCTGCTCTTTTTCTTTTCTTTTTTGATTAGTTGAGATTCTTCTCTCCCATCATGCTTTTTGTTGTTGATCCAGGAATCCCAGCGAGCACGTTGTTTCTTGTTCTGTGGTGAAGCTAGGAGTAATGATGTTCTCCTCGGGGCGGCGCTCCCCTCTCTCCTTGGGTCAACGCTTTTTCTCATGAGATGACGCCGCTGCTGCTCACCTGAAGCAGCCGGTTGATTAATCCCAATTAGCTGAGCTGTCACTTTCCTGCAGAGCTGTGAGTGTCGGAGCGCCGCCAGGAAACGGCCTTCTTCATGTCTGCTCTGGAACGTCTTCCTGACTGAATGGTTTCCTGGCTTTAGGTGAAGAGAAGCTCTGGGCCCGAACGTACAGGTTGAGCTGGTGGAACCATCTGATCCCAGACTCATTTCCTGTCTTTGGTCTGCTTCTACAGTCAAACATGTGGAGAAGACGTTCTTCTCCTTTGGGTTTCTTCTCCTGAACAACTTCTGAAAGGAATCAATCCACTGCTTCTGAACATTTCTGTGTTTAAAACTCAGACACCTGGATGTTTATAGTCAACCTAAACCTGGAGTTCCTGTTAGGGTAAAAAAAACTTCCTGTTTCAACACTGTCAACTGGAAACATTATAAAAAAATTAAACCAAGATTAAAAAAACAACTTCAAGTCAAATGAAAGAATTATAAAAACTTAACACTGACTTTTCCTTTAATGCAGTAATTTTTATTAAAAAATAAGAGAGAATAGAAACTATCAAACTTCCTCAAGAGGGCTTTAAAATGTCCTCATTTACTAATGATTTAGGTAGTTAATGATGGGTTAATTACCATTTAATGATGAACTAAACCAGGGGTTTGTTGATATTTTAGTTAATCTTTTATTTTATTGCTTTATTTCTCTCTTTGCTCTTTGATGTTTTTATTCAGACTCTTTTCCTTTCATCAGTGAAACAAATACAAAGTGGAGTTTTTCAGATCTGCTCTCACTTTTCAGTGTTTTGTTCAAACTTGAACCTGCTAACTTGTAGAAAACACTGGGCCTTGTGACACGATGTATCACAGAGTGACTTTCCGTCTCTCGGCTGATAATTTTAGCTCTGTTTTCAGGTGTGTGACGAGCGGCTGCAGGTATGCAGCAGCATCACAGTGAAGCCGAGGTTGTGTTGATTTGTTGTGTTGTTTCTGCTTTAGTCTCTTTGTAATGAACTGAGCGACAGCCCCGAGCGTGGCTTTAATGTTGCTGCTGTTTGTGTGTTTCTGCGGGCTGTAAACAGCTCTGTCTTCTCATCACAGAGCCTGAATCGGCAGCTCGTCGCGTCTCAACAGGCTGTTTGCATTTTCACAGCAACACGGTAAATATTGGAAACTCCAGACAGATGTGGTGACTAGAATCAGGAAAAACATGATGGTGTGTGTGTGTGTGTGTGTGTATTAACTAAACTCATTAAAGTTGAACTAACTCTTCAGACGTCTGCTTGGTTTTAAAACATTAAATGTTAAATTTAAACGGATGTTTTGATGTTGTTGAATCAGAAAATAGTTTACAGCTTTTATTTAGTTTAATTAAAATGTATCATCATTTACTGTTTATGAGTAAAAACATTTAAATTCAGGATTTAGAATCTTCAGGGACACATTATAAACCCATCGTGTTTTCGAACATCTTCTAGACTAGTTCCTGCCCCCCCCCCCCCACTCCTCTACTCTCTTCATGCACTTCACTTCATCCTGTGTTCTTTTCCCTCACAGTCACCTCAGAGACTGACTGGTGTTCGACACAGTGGCTTGTTGTTAGCCTCAATGGTAACTTAATTGGTTACGTTATCATTTGTAAGTTACTTTGGATAAAAGCATCTAATAAATACGTATACATAAATCAATGGCAGGGTGGGGTCACCAGAGGTCAAGTTACCTGATCGGGAGCTGGGCCTTTTAGACTGGAAGGACCCGAGTCTGGACCTGTTCTATTTCATCTGGTTCCAAGCATTAGACCTGCTTTCATACTGGATCTTTGGACTGTGTTGTTCCTCAGGGATCTGCCCTCGAACACATTTAGTTTAATTTGTGAGGAATTGTTTGTTTACTTTTATAATTTTTTAAAATTTAAATGTAATTCGTTCTTCTTTTTTACATTTTTCTCTTTTCCCTTTTGCAGGAGATCAGTTTCTATAAAATTAATTTCTGAGAAAACAAAGATTTTGAGAATAAAGTTCTTCTGATTTAACCTGTTTTTGATGAAAGCTTTGAGATTAGCAAACCTGAACCTTTAACACATTTTTTTCAGTAAAACTAAACTTAAAGTTATCAAATACTTAGTGATGAGATATTGATGAATCATTGATATATTTTTATTTATTTACTGGTATTTATTTAGATAAACCTTAAAGTCTCCTGATCTAAAAGCTGATGTGGTTTAAGTTTGAGGAACAGAATGAAACCATCCTTATTCTTTCATGTAGAAATGATTCTCAGCATCTTCAATTTCCTGCTAATTTCCCAAAAATGACAAATAATAACGTTCAGAGGAGGAAAAACAATTAAAGGAGTGAAGAGAAGAACAGGAGAGTCTCTGTTAGCAGTTAGCTTAGTGGAGACTAAACCATCCATCAGCTACTGCTGAAAACAGACACACTTTATAAATTTATCAAGATGAATAATCAGCAGCATAAAGCCGAGGATGCTTCCCTCGGATCACTGCGACGCATCAATATTCAGGAGATCAGCGGCCCATGAGCAAACAGGAAGAAGCGCTGGCCTCGGCACATTTAAACATACTCAGTTTACGGTGGCGGCTATTAGACGCCCCGTTATTTATTTCCTTTCCTTCTTATTAGCGCTGGATGTGATTTTATTCTAATTATATCAGGACCAATCAGCAGCGGCGCCCGCCGGTGCCTCCTTTCCATTAGCTTTGTCTTTCACACTGTGATGCTAATTCAATGAGACATCAACCATTTAAATGGAGGCGAGATGCAGAGGTCAGGGGTTTCTGGGTAATTGAGTTTGTCTCCCGCAGGAAGAGCGATGGCCAACGTTAGCACGTTAGCTCCAATGTTAGCTTGCTAATGCTAACCTGTTTAGGAGTGAACTTGTCACACAACACACACACACACACACAACACACACACACACACACACACACACACACACACACACACACACGTACACACACAAACGCACACACACACATGCACATGCACGCACACACACACACACACGTACACACACAAACGCACACACACACATGCACATGCACGCACACACACACACACACACATACACACACAAACGCACACACACACATGCACGCACACACACACACACACACACACACATACACG
>SSNR01000238.1:1013153-1032024 GCA_006937965.1 Callopanchax toddi
CATATATACACACAGGTGATCACAAGGTGCTCACATAAAGACGGACTCAGGTGTTTTCAGACACATTGACTGGGGCTGTGGTTGGCACTGAACTCTCTTGAACTGGTGTATACGTATACATTTGAAGAATATCACAACTGTTGTGTATTCATATGCTGTTTGTTGCTGTTGTATCTTTTCTCCCTGTTTTGTTTGTTTGTGCTTTATTTACAGGTCTAGAAGTGGATTCTTCACGTCTCTTGTTCTCTTCTTTTTCTGTTTACTTTCTCCCCCATCCCTCTTTCTGTACCCTTCCCTTCACTTTCAGGCTCCGTGTCCAATCAACCATAAAAACATTCTAATAAAGATTTTGGGGGTTATATTTAAACAAAAATCAGGAGGAGTTTTATAGCAGTGGCTGTAACCTCTCACCTGAAACAGCAACACTGTTGGGCTTGTTTTTGGCACTCAGACATTATTCTGTTTGCTCCACAGCCGGACAGGACACGGGGTTAAAAAAAAAAAAAAAAAAAAATTTTTACAGCGCAGTGTTCATGCATCCTGACGATCTCCTCCATAGCGGAGCGCAGTGCGTCCTGACCAAGAGTCTGGATGAGTAGCGCCCTTATGCTCCATTCCCTTTACAAGCTTCTTTTCTGCAGCAAGGTGGGAATGAAACTCTACACTACAAGTAGAAAAGATGTTTTAACTGATTGACAGACTGCAGAATCAGAACCATGGAGCAGCATGATGTCTTCAAACGGTGCGCTCTCCGCTCCTCTCTTTTTCCTCTCTCTCTCTCTGTCCGACCTGAATTAATGAACGTATTTTCCCCGACCCGATGGCTCGGGCTGAAATTGAGACCTCTAGTGATAACACAGAGCAGCTCTCAGCTCACTTCTCTCAGCATCAGCTGTGTGTTGTTGTTTTTATACGCAACGAGCAGGTGTCCGTCAGACGCGATCAGAAACATCAATGAAGTGATTTATTCAGCCGTTCTGATGGTCAGGTTGTGTTTTAACGAGATCAGTGTGATAATGTTAATGCCTGTCTGAGAGAAGTGTATAAAGTTTGTAGTGAGGGGTTTTACAGCCTTCAAACTTCTGGAATAACTGTAAAAATATAAAACTGATACTTGGCGGGTTATTTTTAGAACGTAACTCCCAGAATTAACGAGGGATCACTGTATAGACACATTTGCTTAAACAAAAGTGACATTTACAAATACACTTATTTTCAATTACATTTTTGGGCCCATCCATTTTTTATTAGGCCCGGCCGAAAATCTATTTCTGGCTACGCCACTGTGTGTGGATTAGATGTCCAGATACCTTTAGAAATAGATCTACGTAGGAAATTGGTGACTTATTTTATCTACTGTTTACTCAAGATACATTTTGAACTAATTGTCTCAGAAATGTTATTAATTTCACTTTGTTTCAAGTGATTCCAAGTACTGTATTTAACATCCAAGTACTATTAAAACCTTGACAAAGTCACTTTCAAATGAATGGATTTGAAGGATTCCTATAAAGGTGTGAACACTCCTCACTTCACTGAAGCACACTGCGCTCCTGTTAAGTGTTTTCAGCTCTGTAGTCTGTTTAAATCAAACCCTGGTCTGTTCACTTAGTTAGGAACCGAACTAAGACCTGCTGGAGGAGGTGGTCTCAGTTCATCATGGTGTCAACGTGATCCGACCTCCATCAGACTCAACAACCTCATGAACGCTGCAGATTAGCTTTGTATTCTTGGATGTGGGAGGTCACACACATACACACACGCACATAAATACATGCACACACACATCAAGTTTCTTTTAAAGCGGCTCTCTGGATTATTTTTCTCTGTATCAAAGTTTTCTAAATGTTTTAAATGATATTTCAGGTCTAAACTATGATCTATGGGTTGAGTTCCACAACATCTGTCATTCTGATGAAGACCCTCCTTCCTCCTAGAGACCCCTTTCCATTATTTCTTGCCGCCGACATTTTTCAGCCAATGAAATTCAAATGTCTGCATTCTCTCAACATGCACGCACATCGACCAAACCTGTACCAGTAGGGGGCGCTGTCGTACAGGACGCTCCGTGTGTTTCTCTGTTTACCGTCTCGTTCACTGAGGACTCACAGCTCATTTCTACTAAAAACCTACCCATTCCCCAGCTAAAGACGGATTTATTTTTATTTTTAAACCTTTCACCTCACAGAATGGCAAGGCTTGACAGGATTATGCGTTTATTTTGGTCAGAAAGTTCATCCAGGGCCGAGTCAAGTTCAGCTTCAGAGTCCAGCAGCAGCTCTCTGCTAACAGAGCTAATATCAGAAGCAGCAGGGACAGAGAGGGCTCATCAGACCCTCGTAGTATTGTTGGAATAAGATTGTGAACTGTGAGTGATTAAACCCTACACATTGAGCTGTACAGTTCATGTCCGAAGGATATGCGCCGCGTGCATGCGCGCACACGCGACCGGACGCGCGTGTCGAGATGTTTTGAGGAGGAGCCTTTGGACGCTAGATTCAAAAACTGCTCTCTTGCTGAAATAATCCAGAGTGCGACTTTAACAGTGATCTTTTTTCTGAAAGTTACTCTTGGAGAGGGGGGTCGTCCTATATTCGGGTCAACACGGTATTTTGTTTTTCAGACTTGCTCTCAGCTTTAATGAGTTTCAGAGGGATTTGACTTTAAAGGTGGAGCTTTGAGACAGAAAGTTTTGCGTTAATCTGCCTTTTATTTTCAAACTGTTATTTATTGTTGGAGGGGACTGTTCTGAGTAGCTATGCTGGCTTTGTTCAAAGATTTACTGTAAAATGATGAAACTGTTTCTATGGGATCTGTCCTCCTTATAAGTCCATCTTCCTGCTTTGATTCTCTTCGGTTGGTGGTTTGAAGATGTTTGTTTCTGTGATTAAATCCTGAAAACCTTTCTGTTCTCTTAGCTGAAATCTATCTGTTCTATCAAACCTACATTGATTAGGAAACGAGGCTTCCTTCGTTCTGCCCGTTAGAGTTGCTCTTCCTGGTGGGTAATTATCTTGACCCTCATGTTTGGACGCCTCCAGCGCAGCTGTGAGGAAACAGGAGGCTTTGTGTCAACAGGAGCTGACCTTTAACCCTGCTGCTGCTGATGGTTGGAACATTTATTAAAAGGATTTAAAATGTGTGATGCTCCTAAAAATTAATTTTAAGAAATAAAGTTAAAGATGTTTCATTTAGAAGATTTTCCTCAACTGTTCATCCAGGACTGGTAAAGTCTGTGCTCATTTTGAGGACAGCATCCTGAAAACTTGTGCTTTTATTTAGGAAACGTTATCATGTCCAAGCTTTGAAGTTGTGTCTTGGTGTTTGGTTTTAATCATTTTAACAGTGATCTTTAGTTTTGTTAAAGTTTCCAATGAGAGTCTTTGGTTTGAGGTTTCCTCAGCAGAGCTGAACTCGTCTCTGATTAGCATCAAACTTCACCAGATAGAGCATCAGGATTAGGACCTTCACCTGCCACAGCCAGCCCTCTGCTGCCCCCTGCTGGACGATCTACTGGTGAAAACAGACCATTTTATTTCTTTATTATTGTAATATAAATGACTTATTAAAATTATTATGTAGCTGGTTTGTTTATAATAGTCAATAAATAGTTCAGCTTTAATCAGAAAGCTAAAAAAAACTCGCATTTTGAAAGAAACAGTTTTTAATTTGTTTTTATTATTCTGATTTTTAAATAGTGACTGCTGTTTTTTCCTGTTATTTATGTTTAACGACTCCTCTGGGACATTCCAGTTTATTTAGCTATAATTAATAAAGCTGATATTATTAAGCTCCAGGATGATTTCTGTAGACCTTCCTGTTATGTGTTCCTGATGTTCATTGATATTATGTTCACTTCTGTTTGTTACAAAGTTATTTTTGCAGAGTTTGTTTCCTGAGAGTTCACATGACTGATGAGGCTCTGCTGCCCCCTGCTGGCCAGGGGCTGAATAACAACACACAGCAGCTTCTTATTGGTTTATTATAGAAACTGATCACAGACATGAGATGTCACATGGTCCTGATCACATGACAGCCTGGGAGCAGCTCCACCCAACTGCATGCTGGGAAATGTTCAGTCGTCTCCTCCACAGAGAGCAAGCAGAGCCTTCTGGTAGTCTCCTTTGGTGTGTTCCTGGAAAACAGTATTATCATCATTTATATAATATTAATATTATCATTATGATAATCATATGTATGCTATATCATGTGGTCTGGGACCACAGCAGCAGAGTCTCAAAGTTCAGGTCTGGTTTTAATGAGATGAGATAAATTCTCCCCCTTTTATTAACAAGGAGTTCATGGATAAACAGAAAGTCTGACTCTGGGTCAGTTGGGGACAACGTTTTTTTTTTTTTTTTTTTAATATATTATTTGACCTGAACACAATCTGGACCTGATCTGTTTTTTAGGCTGCTGAAGGTTGTGAACAGATGCTGTAAAGATCAACCAGCAGCGTGCTGTCCTGGCCTGTGTAGGACTCACAGCGATGGTCTGATAAAGGGACCTCTTGTGTTGCCTCTTGAACTCTGTCCTGATCCTCATCAGGTCCACCTCACAGCGAGAAACCATGATGCGGGTCACCACCTTCTCCTTGGCTCCTTTACTCTAACAGAAGCACAAACACCTCATCAGCATGGAGGTCAGGGCACACAGCACAAACCCAGCTACTGCAGGTGACTTCAGGTCTTACCTTCATGGCTTCAGACAGGCGGTTAGCAAAGTACAGCTGCTTGTTTTCAAAGCACTCCACTGGGAAGGAACCAGGCAGAAAATCAGTTCACAAAGTCCACCAGAACCACGTGGACTCAGCTGGTCAGTCTGCTTCCTGTTAGTCCGACTACTGAACCAGGACCAGCCCAGAGTCTTCAGATAGTCCAAGTCAGGTCCAGAGTCTTTAGATGACTAGTCCAAGTCAAGTCTGGGCTCGTCCAGCAAGTCAGTACTATCAGAACCAGGTCCTGTTGAGTCAATGGCGACGTACCCAGAGTCAGGAAGGACTTTTCCAGGTCTCCCTTCACCTCCTTCATGATGCTCTCCTTCATGTCATATGGACTGTAGCTCTTATAGCGCTCAAACACTGAAACACACACACACACACACACACACACACACACACACACACACACACACACACACACAGAGAGAGTTACTCCTGGACCTGATGAACCTCTTGAAACTGCTGGATCTTTTTAACCTCCTAGACTGGACATCAGGGGACCAGACCTTCAGAGCACAGGTCTGGGGGGACATCGTTGGTCCAGATCACCTATCATCTGATCAACTGACAGTTCAGCTCCTCAGACAGGTCCAATGGGTTTACATTGGATCTGGAGATCTGGACTGGATGGATCAAAGCTCTGGATTAAGGGATGTGTCTCACCTTTCTGCAGGTGAGGGATGCTCCTCTGAGACATTATGGAGATCCAGGTGGCCACGTCGGTTCCCTTCCTCTTGACTCCAGCTTCATACAGGGACTGAACACAGATCCAGAAGCAGTTGAGTCCAATATCTCACTTTATTAACTCAAAGTCCTGATGTTAAACAGTAAAAATGACATGGAATCATCTGTTGATGAAAGTTAAAATGCTGACTATAATAATAATAATAACTAGAAAGGTCATGAAGAAGAGTTCCTGCCACCTGGAGCATCACACAGAAAAACCTTGAACTCACTGGCATCCCACAGGGCTGTGTGCTGAGCCCTCTGCTCTACACCCACCACACAGTACCACCATTGTTAAGTTTGCTGAAATATCATGGTAGTAGATAGTGAATAGATAAAGTAGAGTTCTCAATTTAGACCCGAGTCCGAAACTGACCAGAACCTACCCAAAATTGAGAACTCTGCCTTCTGCACCTTTCATGTTTACAGTCTATGTTTACAGTTTAAAGGTCCCATATTCTGCTAACTTCACTCTCTAAAGACCTTCTAACAGTCATATCAGTCCCACAGACTGTGTCTGAGACCCAAAAGTGTTCAAATATTTTCACCGTTTTCACTTCCTGATTGTCATTTTTGGGAAATGTGTTTTGAGCTAATGCTAAAACGGGTGGTTTCGAAATATTTCTCCTGCTGACGTCAAGAAGGGAAAAGACCACTCCTCTCTAGAGGACAGAGCCAATCACGAGCACCTTTGTCTACCTGAGCCCACCCCGCCCTTTAAAAACCATGGGAGCGCTCATCCTCACAAACGCTAGCAAACAGTCATGGTGACGCTATGAGCAAAGCACGGCAGTTACTTCGTAGATGGTTGATCAATGAGAACAAAAGTCTTTTTTTACTCCCTTCATCTGAGACCCTGAAGACCCACAAACGCCTCACGAACGGAGAGGAGAAGAGAAATGGGCGGGGCTTAAAGGAACTCAGCTCCCCAACTGCCCCGCCCATTTGAAAGGAAAGTGTAGCTTCAGGAGGTTGGATGAGGGGTGGAAGAACAACAGCTGACCTTAAAGTAAGGGTCAGTTTGACCAATGCAGAGCTTTGACCTGTTATTGAGATGTAAAAGAAAAGATTCAGATTCAGAGTGAAGAGAACGTGCTCAATATGGGACCTTTAATGTGTACAGTTTAATGTTTACGTAGCATCTGCTTCCATCAGGCTGGATTCTGTTCCTCTGGAGGTTCTGTGTGGTGTGAGGGGTTTCAGGCCCAGCAGGATTTAAACCACAACTTGTCATTTCTTGTCTTACCTCAAAAGCCTTTATTTTTCTATTAATGGCTGAATTACTGATCAAATCAAATGATTTTTTTTTTTTTATCAAAAAGTTTTCTTTCAAAAAGAAAAAATATAACTTTTTAAACCAGAAGTTTTGTTTGAATGAAATTTAACTTTATTTTGAAAACCAGACATTTTGTTTGAGCATCTTAAGTTTTTGCTCTCAAAACGTATTTTCTGTTTGAACCTTGGTCTGTTATTGATTGAACCAAAACTGGTTTTCCAGGCGGGGCTTGTTGTGTGGGCGATGAAAATCCTCTCTTCATTTAAAATGAGGAAAAACTGATCAAATCTACAGAAACCCCTGAGCACATCACCATTATCTGATTATCTCCTGAAGTTAAACTTCTGACTCACTCTGGCATCATCATCGATTTTCTGATAGTCCACCACATTGGATGGTTCATCTCTCTTTGTCTGCAGACAGATATTCACAGTTAGAACATGAAGAATGTGGTTCCTCTCTGATTCCTTCATGTTCAGAAACCACAGATCATCTCCTTAGCAGATGGTACCTGGACCAGAGCCAGCAGCAGTTTAGCAAAGTCTCCTGAGGTGTCTCCAGCAATGTCCTTCTCCAGCTCCTTCTTGAACACTAAAGGGACGGAGTAGACTCATTAGATACGGTGAAATTAGAGACTCGTTTGAGCTGTTTGAGGATTTAAATTCTAAAATCAAAATAATGTAATAATAAATAGAAACATAAAATAATTCATAAGAGCAATAAAAATACTGATGTGATGATGATGATGATTTTAATACATAAAAACAAGTGAATCAGTGAACTGGATCATCTTTATTGACTCGTTAAAACCTGTTAACGAGGGAAAACTCACAGTCTTTATAAACCTTCTTGATCTCTGTGAGTTCTTCGTTGTTTCTGGAGCAGACTAGCTCGATCAGAGTCTCCTCGTCGGTCCCCAGACCCTGGAATCAGGTGAGACAAGTTTCATAAATGAGAACGTCTTCAGTACGTTCTTCTGACGCAGCAGAATGCAGGAGAATGAGTCACTGATGATGATGTGTGGAGTGAAGGCAGGAGGAACTTTTCACTGCAGATTTTAGATAAAGTAGAACCTTAAAAGTATAGCGAGGAAGTATCAGTACCTAGCTGCCTTAGAAGGGAAAGTATCAAATTACTGTATGTGCATCAGGTCAAGACTATGAAGAGAGGGGCTAAATATAGCTTTATAATATGGATTAAAGACATCGTCCCTAAAGACCAGGTCCATCCAGACGTCTTCAGATTGTAGCAGCTGCTCTTCTTGGTGCATTAATTGTGATCTGGTGTGAATCAGTTCTTGTGATTACTGAGACAGAGAATCCTCTCTGTGTAATGGATGCTCTGCACACTGAAGATCAGCCAATGGGGAGAGTTTTTAGAGACCACGGAGATTTCCAGGTCCGTGATGATGACTGGCTGATCAGCTGATTCAGATTCTCTAGAACTGGACTAGGAGGCGGGACCCAATCCAAAGTCAGCTGAGAACAGGAAGGGTGAAGCAGAATTGTGTGTAGGTGAATTTCATAGATCAGAAAATTACTTTCTGTGAGTAAAATTTTTTGCGGAGCTTTTAGTCAGGATTCTACGCAAACTCTCATAAATGAGGCCCCTGATCCATAAAGGTACTTGTGTGGATTTAGAGTTTTTTAATTTTAGAACTGCTGGTCTGAGAGACCTGGTTCAAGATAGCTGGTCTAAGGGACCTGTTCCAGGACTGTGACTGACCTTCATGGAAGCTTTGAGCTCTGTGGCGTCGTACTGAGTGGTGCTCTTCATCAGACCCAAGATGAGAGCCTCCAGAGATCCAGAGAGTGCCCCCTTCAGGGCAGTGACCAGATCCTAAAACAGCAACGACATCAAGATGGTTATTGATCAAACATCTCACCAACGCAGGAAACATCAACAAGTTTTAAGATTGATCAAACATCTCAATCTTAAAACTTGAAGAAACATCATAAAACATCAACAAGAATAAAGAAAAAATATGTTTATTGATTAAACATCTTGATCCATCAAAAATATGTAAAGGAGCAAGATTTAAGACTTTCAAAATTCAAAAATATTAATGTCTGATGGTCTGATGATCTGATGGTCTGAGGGTCTGAAGGTCTGAAGGTCTGATGGTCTGAAGGTCTGATGGTCTGATAGTCTGAAGGTCTGAAGGTCTGATGGTCTGAAGGTCTGAAGGTCTGATGGTCTGATGGTCTGAAGGTCTGATGGTCTGATGGTCTGATGGCCTGAAGGTCTAATGGTCTGAAGGTCTGATGGTCTGATGGTCTGATGTCTGATGGTCTGATGGTCTGAAGGTCTGATGGTCTGATGGTCTGATGGTCTGATGGTCTGATGGTCTGATGGTCTGATGGTCTGATGGTCTGAAGGTCTGATGGTCTGATGGTCTGAAGGTCTGAAGGTCTGATGGTCTGATGGCCTGAAGGTCTAATGGTCTGAAGGTCTGATGGTCTGATGGTCTGATGGTCTGAAGGTCTGATGGTCTGAAGGTCTGATGTCTGATGGTCTGATGGTCTGAAGGTCTGATGGTCTGATGGTCTGAAGGTCTGATGGTCTGAAGGTCTGATGGTCTGATGGCCTGAAGGTCTAATGGTCTGATGGTCTGAAGGTCTGATGGTCTGTGGGTCTGATGGTCTGATGGTCTTTCTTTAGGGTTCTCCTAATCCCAGTCAGGTTAGTTCTGACCCCAAAAGTTCCAGCAAACAGGAAACCATCAGAACCTTCTTTGAAATTCGTTCAAACTCAAAATAGATCTCTCGGCGCTGCTCAAAGCTCCGGCGGGTCAGGATGTCAATGACTGTCTGCTCGTCTACGCCTGAAAAAAACAAAGAAACAGAACCGGGTCAGATCAGAACTGGGTCAGATCAGAACTGGGTCAGATCAGAACTGGGTCACAGCAGATTCATTTAGCTGACTCAGTGGGTGTGGCACTGTTGGGGGTGGGGCAATTTAGACATTTTACCTTTAGTTTTGATAGCAGCATCGATTCTGGCAGCATCTCTGATCGGGTCAAAGTCTCGCACCGGCACCACGGTGGGGTACTTAGGTTCCTCCTCCTGCAGGACACATAGACCTGTGAGAGGTGCTTCCTACGGAGGCCTCAGTGGACAAAAAACATAGAGGAACTAACAGGAAGAGCTGGAAGAACACGGCTTTCTAAATGTTTAACATATTTTTTACCCTAACTTTAACATCCATCCATCCATCCATCCATCCATCCATCCATCCATCCATCCATCCATCCATCCATCCATCCATCCATCCATCCATCCATCCATCCATCCATCCATCCATCCATCCATCCATCCATCCATCCATCCATCTATCTATCCATGCATCCATCCATCTTCTTCCATTTATCCAAGATTGGGTCATAGAGGTAACACATCCAGGAGGGAAACCCAGACCTCTTTCTCCCCAGCAACACCCCCGAGAACATTCTGGGGATCCCCAAGGCATGCCCAGGCCAGAAAGGATGCATGATCCCTCCAGCGATTCCTGGGTCTTCCTGAGGGTCTGCTCCCAGTGGGATCTGCCTAGAAAACCTCCCAAAGGAGGCAACCAGGAGACATCATGATCAGATGCCTGAACCACCCCAGCTGACTTTTTTCAATGTGGAGGAGCAGCGGCTCTTGTGCTACATTCACACTGCAGGTCTTAATGCTCAATTTTGATATATTTTTTAATAAAACAATTTTTGTGTGGCTATTTACATTTTAACTGAAATGTAACAGCAAACAATCCCCAGTGTGAATGGTTCACGGCCCCAAAGCGGTCCGCATGTACAGAACTTGACAAGACGTCACACGCGACACACTGTTATATATATATGGTGGCTAGAGATGGTGGCATTTGTGCTGCAGTTTGGAGATTCCTAGAGTCCTTCACTTCCAGCTGTTGAGGAGTACGGACGCTTCTTCTTCTCCCTCCCTAACCTGTCTGCCCTGCTGGTCTTTGTCCAGTCATATCTATCTATCTGGAGCAACCGTCTGCATTCCCCGCTGGATTTTATCAACATCTTCTACTTCCGGCTTCTCAACAGGGCAGTCGCACTTTTCTCTGCTCCTCTCGTGTCTGCTTTTTTCGTCTTGTAAACTATCTGAGAACCCTCCTCATTCTTCCTCCACTTGAAAAAACCCCCACTACATTCAACATGGATCTTGTTTCGTGGGCTTTCAGTGCATTTGATTTAATCTACACCACCCTTTAAAACGGAGCCTGGGACTCCAGCCTGTCCGACGCTGCTGGGTACGTGATGAATCCATGGAAGAAATGGGATATCGTATGCCTCGCGCTGCTATCTGTGGAGGACATGGAGGATTTGTATGTTTTTGGATTCATGATGGTCAGTTTTTTGCTGATTGGATGTAGCAACTTTCTTGGCCATCGCACTCAAATGAAGAAATTAGAGGAGGTGGCGGAGGCGATTGGGAAACTCTCTGCCCTCCTGGAAAATCAAGCTTGGATCATGAACTTGAACACTTCTGGGATGAATGAGCTGTAATGTGGTCAAGGCTGGACACCATCAGCTGGAGCTCTGGAGGTGACTAGACACCATCAGCTGGACCTCTGGAGGTGACTAGACACCATCAGCTGGACCTCTGGAGGTGACTAGACACCATCAGCTGGACCTCTGGAGGTGACTAGACACCATCAGCTGGACCTCTGGAGGTGACTAGACACCATCAGCTGGACCTCTGGAGGTGACTAGACACCATCAGCTGGAGCTGGACCGGACCTGGACCTGAGTAGACTGGACTGGACTGGACTGGACTGGAGTAGACTGAACTGGACCAGACTGGACCTAAGTACCATACCATACCAAATTTATTTATAAACAGGTCTGCATATAACCAGTCCGCTCGTCTGCATCAGAACTGGATTTCATTCATGCGTACCAGAACCCACTGCCCGAACGCGCCTTTGCGGACCAGCGCTTCCGCGGTCCCGATGGGAGACCCCTCGATCTGACAAGCTTCACATCCTGTTGCAGCTCAGTGAATGAGTGCTCACATGGCCTCTGATGCTAGTGGACACACACAGCAAGACCTCCAACACACACACACACACTCAGCATCTCCAATGTGCGTGGCACCGCTCCTTTGATGCGCACTTTAACACACACTCAATCACAGTACATCCAACCCACGCACGCAACTCACACATGCCCAGGAAGTACAACGGGTCACAATAGATCTGTGATCTGTACCAATCGCCCTCTATGGTTCGGGACACGGTTCACGGATCCAGCAGCGCTCATGGGTTTGCTAAATCCTCCCCGACCCGACAGCTCGCGCTCT
The DNA here is from genome assembly GCA_006937965.1 of Callopanchax toddi. Classification (NCBI taxonomy): domain Eukaryota; kingdom Metazoa; phylum Chordata; class Actinopteri; order Cyprinodontiformes; family Nothobranchiidae; genus Callopanchax; species Callopanchax toddi. The sequence continues at coordinate 1,025,185 of SSNR01000238.1, forward strand.
GAATCTGATGATAAATAATTCCCCTCTGAGAAAGGAGTTCATTCTGTCATCACATATCAAGTTCTCTCTATCAGAATCAGTCATTTTAGTTGACCAGAACAAAGGATCACTGATCGATTTCTGATCCACTCTCTGCTGTGCGCGCACGAAGCGGCTCCTCCATCAATCTGTCAGCTGATCTCCACTCTGATGGAGCAGCCAGACTCATCTATTTCTGTCTAAGATAACGTGTTGTTTTGGGCTTTTATATGAGCTAATGAACATTAATATTAACGGTGTTTAGTCAGGAGCGATCAGAACACCTTGATCGTCACCCCCCCCCCCCCCCCCCCCCCCCCCCCCCCCCCACTTCACCTGCTGCAGCTGTCGGCAGTGAGCGACTGTCTGACCCGAGAGGTGAATAGACGTCTTTTCACCATTTAATTTGTTTTTATATGATTAAACATTGTATGTAAACATTGGATTGACATCTTGAGTTAAATGTTGTTTGTATTTAATGAGCATTGCAAAGAAAAAAATGTTGCACAGTGTTCTACAAAGTGATTGGGCACAAAAGTTCTTTGTCTTTTATTTTTCTTTCTGCTGATTCGAAAAATGATCCAAGCTATGACTCATATCCATTATTCAATCCAATGAGTGAGTTTTTTACCCAACACTAGTGCGACACACACACAAAACACAGCCAACAGTGACAGCTTATCTTCATCATCATCATCACACACACACAGACACACACACACACACACACACCGCCGAGGGGCAAGCAGGTCGGACAGGTAGGATGGTGTGAGACCATTCAGGGCTTTAAAAACAAAGAGCAGGATCTTAAAACGCTCCCTTAAAAAACACAGGTAGCCAATGGAGCCGCGCCAGGACGGGGTGATGTGGGTATGTCTGTTTTTGTTTGTTAAGAACCTCGCAGCAGCGTTTTGCACCATCTGTAGGCGGTTTAACTCTGAAACAGGGGAACCAATAAGGAGCAAATTCACATAGTCCAAGAGGGACATGATAAAGGTGTGAATCACAGATTCCAAATGCTCCCGCTTCAAAACAGGTTTTAAGAGGACTAAGTGGCGCAGTTAAAAGAAACATGATTTCACGACCGCATTTATCTGAGGGACCATTAAAAATCCAGCGTCCAGTTTGACCCCTAGGCTAGTCACACACTGTTTACTGCCAAAACTTAGAGGATCCGGGAAGAACGATGAGCGAGAGAGGTTTTTCAAGGCAAAAAGAATCGATTCAGTCTTTGATTCATTCATGAGTAGACTGGACTGGACTGGATGGTGGTCTGAACACACCCTGCAGCTGGAGCTCAAAGTCTGCAGCTGGTATTGGTTCTGATCCAGTGGAGAAACATCTTTATCTGCTTTATGGAGTCATAAACCTCTGCAGATGCTTTCAGGGCTTCACATAAAAACAGGAAGAGATAAAGAGTTTGGACCTGTTCCAGGATCGCCACATTAAAAGTCTCTCTGTAGTTAAGATTAATCCACCCATTCATCCATTTTCTAAACTGCTTAATCCTCCACAGAGGGTCACAGGGAGCTGGTGCCTAACTCCACCATCATGGGGCGAGGGGTGGGGGACACCATGGACATGTCTCCAGTCCATCACTGGGACACATAGAGACAAACAACCAGTCACTCACACCTAGGGACAGTGCTCCACCTTGACCAAATCACATGAGTTCAACTGAATGAGACAGGAGATAAATCTGGAGAAATGAAGATGATTAGAATCCAACAGGTCTAGAACTCACCCCGCTGTAGGACAGAGTCAGCTGACCCAGGAACTCAGACACCAGCGCCATGATGGACTGACCTGAAGGACACAACTAGTTAGAAACCCAAACCAGTTAGGACTACTAACCAACCTGTCTGGGTTTTATTTACTGGATTTAGTTGTTTTTATGATGATATGACTTCAAATCCTTTTTGTGATAACTGAGGGATTTTATTAGAACTGGATGACATGAAGGAAACGCTTTTATTTTGAAGGAGAGTTGCCTGCTATGATCTTCTGGAATCGAGTCCAGAGTCCAGAGACCTGGAATCCTGGGATGTTTGGTTTATTGAGCAGGTGTGTCTGCAGAAAAGAGTTCTGATTCAGTCCTCTGGACTAACCTTTGACCTCCTCAGAAACAAGCTCCACCTGTCACTCACTCTCTATTCTTAAATTCAATCAGACATTTTCTCTATTTATTTATTTTCTTTTTCCATTTTTTCTTTATTTTTTTGCAAATAAAGATTGAAAATAAAGAGAAAAATAAAAATATTAAGAAATACATTTAGAAGAATTTTTCCTTTTTTCTTTTATTAATTTTATTTTTTGAAAAAAAAGATGATTTTTAAAATGTTAATCTTTTTTCTTTTTATTAAACAAAGAAAAAAATTCTTTTTTCAAAAAGCAAACTGAGCTGTATCTGGATTTATTCTAACAGCTAAAGGAGCAACGACCTTTGATCCCTAAGTCCTGATGATGGCATCAGGGTATGGAGGACTTTATGGAGGACTTTATGGAGGCAATTTTTGGCACATTAAGGACTTTATGAAACCATTTATTTATTTTTATATTTATTATTTATTTTGTCAGGATCAGGCCTCCATACCAGCTGTCTGATGGAACAAACGTCAGCAGCTGCAGTTATTTCATATTTAAAGGTTTATGAACCAACAGAGGGAAAATTCTGCCTCTACGATAAAGTATTCAGAAGTTTGTAGATCCTAAGTTTTACTTAGGGAATCTTTTTACTGTTTAAACCATTTCAGAGTAAAACAAAAGAAATGTGAATCAAAACCAGATGATTACGTTTTTTTAACCATTTAAACTCCGCATCAAGAAAAAACCTATTTTATCATTTTTAATCATTTGAGGGAATAGGGTTTATCATGTTCTGTAAATTAATCAGTCTAAACTATGACTCTACTAATAATCTAGGTACTAATAATCTCAGATGATAAAGTTAAACTTTTTACTCAGACATAACCAGACTCTTTAGATTTGATTTGATTTGTTTTCAGTTTATTTTAGAGTTATATATTAAAGCCTGAGGGTTAAAGATTATTAATACAAACCTGAAACTTTCACAAACAACTTTTTTAAACTAAAAAAGTAACAAGGTTTTTAAAAGTCTCTAAAATAAACATCTTTTTTAAAGTTAATAATTTAAAATAAAATCAATCAAATTTGTTATAAAATACCTGAAAATATATATTTGAACCAAATACTGTCAAAGTATCTCAGGGAGCGCCTTAAAGCAGCAGGTTAGCCGCTGCTTTTAACCTATAGAGGCTGAATTTATCTAACATAGAGGTTTAATAACAGTTAAATATTATTATCATCATATTGGCTGCATAGTGGAGCAGCTAGTAGGTTGCAGGTTCAATTCCCAGCTGCAGCCTCTGCATGTTGTCCCAGTGCATGTTTAATGGTCCAAAATAAAATGAAATGAACCGTAAAGCTGTGAAAGTCCAGCTGAGACGGAGGAGAGGAGAACCTACCTTCAGACGGGAAGAGACGTTCTGATCCAGAACCCAGCAGGGAGTGTTTCTACACATACACACACACACACACACACACACACACACACACACACACTGAGTCACTCAGCAGAAACAGGAAGTCCTCAGGAAAGTCCTGTTAGCCACTCCCACTTTAGAAGAAACCGTGCCCTTTCTTTTTTAAGCTGTTCCGACCCTCTGGGCAGATGAATGATGGACCTGAACGCCTCGTGGTATCGTGGTTTAATCTACAACATGAGGGAGGAGTCCTAGGTACTCCTCCTGTTGTATCATTAACTTTATTGAATTTATGGCAGGACAGACTGTAGACAGGAAGAGAGACAAACAAGGAGACCAAACCCAGTGAAGCACCTATCTACAGAACTGAGCCAGAAGGTCTTCCTGCTCAGTCAGGCTCTTCTGGCTGTGGTTTGATGTAGAAATGTTTCTGTGTGTTGTTTGGGGTCTCTATATGTGTGTGTGTGTGTGTGTGTGTGTGTGTGTGTACACCCATATTTATGTACTGATGACTGGTGTTTGTGTGTGTTTGTATCTATATCAGTGTGTGTAGGTTCTGTGTGCTTGTGAGCAGATGAGTGGATGTAAACTAAAAGAAGGGAGGAGGAGGGGCAGCCCCGCCACCATCCCACCCCCCACCCCCCGAGCAGACAGAGCATGGGGGCACCATGCGCCTAAAGACCCAGCAGCCTCAAGCAGAAGGACTGACACCAACAAGGTCATGAAGCTGGGAAATGGTCACTAGTCCAGGGGAAGGCCACAAGTCCAGAAGAAACAAGCAAGAGAACAAAAAGACCCCCACCCCCAGGTAAAGGGAGCCCAATGAGGGACATAAAACCATGAAATCTCAAGTTCAGTGCACCATCACCGCCCTATAGTCGGGCCAACCAGGGGCCACAGCCTCCCGGCCCCCAGAGACCACCTCAGACCACCAGAGTAACCACACCTACTGAGGACAGAGGGCAGAAGCCCCCACCCATACACGGTGTGTGTGTGTGTGTGTGTGTGTGTGTGTGTGTGTGTGTGTGTGTGTGTGTGTGTGTGTGTGTGTGTGTGTGTGTTAGATGGTTGCCCGGGTAGTGTATGTATATTGTGATCCCACCACGTTTCAATCCAAGTGATGGTTGTTACAGCTCCAGATGTACTATCAGGGAGGCAGGACAATTCTCTCATGGATCTGGACTCTGGCTCGCCAAGGGAATCTTCTCTCTGTGTCTCAACTCCAACATAAAAAACCAACCTGCATGTTGCAGGGAAAATATCTTAATAACATTACTTTCTTTTAATCACAAAATGACTAAATTCCTTCTATAACATGTAAATTAATTTGAACTGGCTATAAACAGCAATATTATTCTGTCTTAACAGCTTAATAGTTCATTACACATGTATTTCAATCATCTCCTTTCCCCTCCAATAGACTTATTGACAGTAAAACATTTTTTTAATTAATTGGTAACGCATATCCTGCTACAATTATCAGTAGCAACAGAGATTGTTTGCAATTTAAATAGCAGGACACATAAAAACTACTTAGTTCATCATAAAAGTAAGAAAAACAACCAAATACATCCTCTTCATCCTCTCAACAATAATCTCTGATTGGTTTTGAACATTAAATACACACAAACACATGTAAAATACATTGCAAAATAGTTTACAGAACATTAAAATATTAGCGTTAGCATGTGGCTAATCGCTAGCTTAACAGATAACTTCAGAAGGTAACTCAGCGGAAATTCACAGCTTAAAAGAAAATATTGTCACGAAAAAAAACATCCTTCAGTCCCAGCGCCGTAGTTCCGCCTACGCGCATCACGCACTGTGCGCAGAGCACCACTTGCCCAGGGGGGCACCAAAAACATTTCAGGCTCGTGAAAAATCCTATTGATAGTAATCACAACAACGAAATGTTTACAATAAATAAGTATAAAGAGGGCCCGCCAACCCGTCGATCTCTGTTTCAAATGATTCATGAATATTAATGAGTGTTGGTGTTTTCAGATAGCAGCCAGTGGAAACGGCGCTCCGCATCCAAAGTGCGTTTGTTGCTCAGTGGCAGCTGCGCCAAGCTGAAGGAGGCAGCGCACCAGAAAACTTGCCGTCCGGCGCGCTGCGCCCGAGGGGCACAGAAAGAAGATGGGTGCGTTACACCACAGAATCACCGCGGTCTTTTGGGTCCATGGTACGCGCTATGCAGCTGACGCTTCTTGGAAAATCGCTGTATTAAAGCCGTAAAAGCTGCGCCGCGGCGCTTGAAATTGAACCGGCACCTAATTGAGGCCAGAGCTTCCTGATGACGCACGGAGATCAGCGGCCAAGCTGGAGCGTTTGCGCTCTGCGCGTCCTGCTCTGCGCATTTGGCTCATTCTTGGCTCAACACTCAACAGCATGCCAGATGCAGCATCGCTGCTCTGAGCTGAAGCTGATATTGAGCGCAGAGCAACATCAGCTCAGATCAGTACCACCGTCCTGCCACTGAGCAACAATCTGGGTTTTCCCTCAGACCTGGTCTAAATGAAACCATGGTGAAACTGATGGAGTCCAGTCAGCATCACCTGGATTTACTGCTTTTATACAGTTTTAGATGAAACACTGAGTCCTGTCTGGTTACAGGTTTTTTCCTGTTCTGAACTTGTTAGTGGAAACAATGTGAACTATTTCACCTGGTTAGTTAACTGGTTCACCTGGTTAGTTAACTAGTTCACCTGGTTAGTTAACTGGAGTCCAGCAGATTTAGATTCATGTGTTTTTGTCTGATTGAAGAGGTTAAAGTTCAGCTCATATTGTCCCTTAACAAAGCACATGGCTGAGTTCAGGTTGTCAGATGAACTGTAAACCAGAAGCATCAGGATGAAGACTTGATGTTTCTCAGAAGTTCTGACTGGTTTGAGGACCAGCAGCAAACTGGGTGTTAAATACTGACTGGTTCCTGTTTTAGTGACAGTTTGTGTCCTTTGATGATTTCAGTGTGAAATTTATCAGCTTTATTTACAGCTGTCTCTGATCAAATTTGTCTTTTTGTAGATTTTAAGAGAGTGATGTCATATTTCAGGTAACATCATCCTCTGACAACAAGCAAATAATAATCTGAATGTTGTTAAAATTAACTTTGTTAATAAAAGAAACATTTTTCACAATTTAATTTTCAGAGTTTTATAAATGACTATTTTAAATGGTAGATCTCAGCCCTCAAATCAGGGGCGGTTCTAGGGGGGGCAGTGCCCCCATGACAACAAGCTAAGCCCCCCTGTGGCTCCTTGCTAAGTGCTGAGTGTTTTAGATTGTGCCCCTCTAAAAAAGCAGCTGTCTCCAGCCT
>SSNR01000239.1:0-80000 GCA_006937965.1 Callopanchax toddi
CCATAGGTCTGTGGGGCTTTACCTCCTCTGGTCATTCAGGTCTTATTCCTGTGCCTCCTAACCCTCTGGCCCCTCCAGAGTAACACTCCGGTTTCTGGTCGACCTCCTTCCCGGTTCGGTTTGCTTTCAGCTGCAGCGCGAGGTGAGGTCGGGTCCAGAAGGAGAGCAGCGTGTCAGGGTGCAGGGTAACCAGGAAAACATGGAGTGGATTTCAGCGGTCTGAGTAATTTCTAATGAATCAAGTGGAATGGATTTCTTTGAAAACAACCGAACGAGCGCAAGACGGACTCGGTAAAAGTGGGGGGGTCCAAATGCCTGATTTTACAAAGTGGGGGGGACACGTCCCCTCCTGACATAATGGTTGCGACGCCCATGGCTCAGGCAAACAAAACCAGGTGGAGACTTGTTGCCAAAATATCAACTTTATTAATTAACCCCCCCAAAACAAAGAAATGTCCATTAAAATACCATTTCATTAAAATACCCCCCCAGCCCGCATTGACAAACCGTCAGTCCCCAATGTCCAGCACTGCTGAGGATTTTGACCCAATCAGCCGTTGATCTCAGGGTCGGCCCCGCAGCACGTTCTTTTTCCGGAGCAGCGAGCTCCTGCTCTCCGGTCCGTCTGAGGGTGCCAACACTCACCGCCAGCCGGGCAGCGGGTACCTCCCACGGCGCCAATGCCAGCCGCTGCTGAAGCTCCTGCGCTCCAATCCTCTGTGCCAGCGTCCCTGGCTGCGCCACACGTCAGCCCCCCAACGCAGCAGGAGGAACCGACGGAGACAGAACAGCAGGCTCCGATGATCAGCCAATCAGTCCGCTCTGCGAAAAGCACAACTCAGCACAGGCTGCACCGCACGCACATGCACGCACACACAGACACACCCACAAGCACACACATACCTGCGTCTCCCTGTACCACCACCTGAGACGAGCAAGCGACCCGTGTTCCTCCAGGCAGGACCAGATCCCTGCAGAACTGCCGGTATGTTAAAACAAAACCCCCACTGCCACTACACCAGGAAACTACATACTTACTGCACGCAATTACACGCCCAGCACCCGTTCCGGAGCCGAACAACGCTCAGGCGGAAGACGCGACACCCCAGCTGAGTTCTTGTTACTGAGTGGCCAGAACCGCTCTCTTTTAAAGGAGCCGCCCGGCAGCAGGTGGAATCAATCTGCTACACAGTGGAAAATTATGGAATGACTTTAATATGGATATGAAAGAATCAATGTCAATTCACGTTTTTAAAAGACAAAAGCCGTTTGTTTGTTTTTCTTTTCTCTTTTTCTTTTCTTTTCACTTTTACCTCAGTAGTACAGAGGAGTGGCATTGGAGTGACAGAAAAAACAAATAAAACGAGATAAGCTGCATTCACGGTGGCGATGAAATTGTAGCTTATCATATATTATCATATATCATATATTATTCAATAAATGCAAGCTCTTAACATTAAATCTCGGACTTCGGATGTTGTAAACGCTATTTCTACAGTTCTTGTGAACTCCCTGCTTCTCGCTGCATTTAATGTCACGCTTGTCAGCAATAAACACAAAAAGATATTTAATGTCTATAATCGGCGGCGCACGTCTTCCTCAAAATCAGCGTACGTTTTTAACGTAGCGTCTTCTTCTTTTCTGCCATTTAGGGGAGAACAGACGCGACTTGGCTGAACAGCGCCCCCTGGAGTCACAATCTGTGATGGTCGCAGATTTTGGTGTAACACCTGTACCGGAGGGTTTGAGTCACGGACCATCAACAAATATCCAGTCGGTTTAACCCTTACAAAAAAAGTTTCTAGGTCATGTTACCAAAAGACACAGATCGATTACTAGTTGTCTAACTAAACTGGACTAATCAGACACACAGCAGTTTTTAACACATGTAATGGAAATTAAAAGTTTTTTATTAATATATATTTTTAGAAAATTATGGATTTTTTTTCCCAATAGCTTCCAGGTCATGTGACCAAGAGACTCAAAAATCAGCTCCTGTTCCTAAACTGGACTTTAGAACACATTTCATATTGTTATTAATATTTTTATTTGACATTCCTTATTGTGTTCCTGTGTTTCAGAAATGTTTCTGCTGATCACTGAAAAGGACCTCCTCACTGGACTCTGACAGGGTGGCTGAGAAGCTCCTTCTGTAGAACGATGAGGTCAAATAACAGTGATCAAAACACTTAGAATGGATCAGATATGATCAGGTTAAACTTTAAGTTCAAAGAGTCTAAAGGTTTTGATCCAACTTGATGCTCAGAAAATGTTTCTAATAGAATTCATCAGAATTAGTAGAATAAATATTAAACACAAACAGCTGTTTTCTTTCAGCCTTAACATATACTTTTTTTTTTACCTTAATAGTTGTCTTTTATAGGATGATGTCACTCATTTTCTGAAACCTGACGTGGTTTCTTCTTGGTGAGTACAGTCTAGAATACAGGATTAAACTCTATTATAGACTAAAGATACCAGTACTGTGATCATCTGATCAAGTCCATTATTAGACTTTCTCACCGTTCTGTCTGCCTATTTTCACATTTAAAGGTTACCGTGTTTGAAGAAATATTTGTTGCACCTGTTGTTACTGTTTATTGATGAGGTGAGTCTATCCACTCATTCACAATCTGTCATGTATACATTTTAATATTCAGCACATCTATATTTCTCTGTTATATTTTTCAGGATCCCATCATCCTTCATTCATTGTTCAAGTGCTTCTTCTTAGTAAGTACTGTATAAAGTTTTTGACACATCTGTATACATACCAGACCAGAAAAGCTTTTCTTACCTTACTTTCTGCATTTTTCACTTTTAAAGGTCTCAATGTTTGAGGAAATGTGTTGTTCTGTTTATTCCTGTCATGAATAAATAGTTCATAAAAATATCTTGAAATTCAATCATTACTCGCTCCCCTAGTTTATAGTATGTGTGTGTGTGTATGTGTGCGTGCAGGTTTGTGTGTGTGCGTGCGTGTGCTAGTGCGTATTGTCAGCTGGTGGGCTGGTCTCCGCTCAAAATGCCCAGGCTGATTTTTAGTCCCAGTCCAGCCCTGGCTGAAGTCATTACAAGAAGGACATCAAAACATTTGTAACTGATTTCTCGGGTCAGTGAGGCTCTAGAGGTGTTTTATATGAACTGCCAGCTTTAAAAGATCTGTCCAAACTGATTATTAACAGGTAGATGGAGCTCAAAGAAACAGGTCGACTTTTTAACCAGGTTTCTGTGATGATCTGGGTTTGACCTTTAACCCAGAAGCTTCTTGTATTTATGAGCAGGAAACAGCTTCTCGTTGGAGGAAAGGATTCACAGAATGACGAGCTGTTTGGGTCTGACTTCATCTGAATCGTACGTCACAGAATTCTCTTCTGAAGCTTTGAAGTTCACTGAAAAGCTGCAGAACTGAAAAGAGGAAGTAGAAGCTGCTGTTAGTGAAATTCTCTAAATCTCGAGCAGAACTTCCAAAAAAAGGATTTCTACTGAACCTCCTTGATGTTCTGCTTCTGAGCTACGGAATAAAACGATTCTTTATCATGCTGTGAAACAGAGGTCTGTTCCAGAAAGATCTCCTGCTTCAGTAGAAAATTTAAGGAGAAGAAATGTTAATGACCAAAAGAACGAGATCGCGGATTCAAGCGGCTGAAATGAGTTTCCTCCGCAGGGTGGCCGGGCTCAGCCTTAGGGATAGGGTAAGAAGCTCGGACATCCGGGAAGTAGAACCGCTGCTCCTCCATATCGAAAGGAGCCAGTTGAGGTGGTTCTGGCGTCTGGTAAGGATGCCTCCTGGACGCCTCCCTCGGGAGGTGTTTTGGGCATGTCCTGCCAGCAGGAGGCCAGTAGGTCATCATATTCTCTCTTTGGAACAGGGAGGTCCTCTTCAGTTTTAACACAGAAATGTGAAAAGTTAGCATATGCAGCAACAAGTCCACACAAACACTTTTATTGTTTAAAAAAATCCTGACTGGGATGGTGATCCAAAGTGGGTTCTTGTCTGCATTCTCCAAAGCAGCCAGCTGATCTGATGGAGTGTAAGCCATTTCATCCCTTCTCCTTTTCCCTTGATACCTTAATGTAACAGGTCTGAATGACTGAAGAGTTACACCAATCAAAAGCCATAATAACACTCCGGACATCAGGAATATCAACAATTTAAAAATAATAAATAGATCTGTGATGGGATGGTGTAAACATTACCGGTCCACCTTTGCATGGGGGTTTGGACTTTGCAAAATCAGGACTCTGAGTCCACTGACGCCTCGCCTGTGAATAAAGACTGCTTAAAAACAAACCAGCAAACGCAGCTTACTATAACCACAATTCCGGTGTAACATTAGTCCAGAATTACGTTACCTGATATAAAATGGGCGCTACAAACTCGAGCATTTCAAATTGTGTCTTCAGTTTTCATCAACCCTTCTGATGGCCTGCAGACAGAGACGCCTCCGATTTTTTTTTAAATCGGATGTGCTTCCTTCGGAGTTCTGTAAAATTTCAGTCCACTGCTTGAAGAGTAGCGATTCTGGCATCCATAAACGCAACAACCCAACATTTCGATGTGCTAAGATCTTAAAAACATCAGTTAGAACGCTATTTGAATGTTGTCTGTGAATGAAGAAGCGCCTCACTTCACCACCTCGTGTCACCAGGGTGCGCGCGCAACTTTTGATGACGTAGGTAGTAAATGGGTCTAAAAAGTTCCTCTGTGTGTGTGTGTGTGTGTGTGTGTGTGTGTGTACAATCATACACATTTGTTGGCTAATATTAATATAAGTCATTTACATTTATTTTTGCAGTTATGTAATAATACAGTAATAAAAATAGATGCAATTTAAACTTGCCAACTTCAGTACCTAGATCCTCCACCAGAGGGCAGGAAACCTGTATGAGATTCAATATGGCAGCTTTTTGAGGAAAACTGCTAAAAAGAAAAATTTCCTAGAAACTATGAGATATGTGGATCAGATAGGAAACAAATGGTGTTAAAATACTTATTTTCTTCTGATGAACGAGGATATTATTTAAAGGGTTAAAATCCTCCTGATGATTGACAGGTTGGTGGGTGTGAGCACGATTCAGCCTCCCTTAAGAGTCACCAGTTGAGGCCTGGTTGTGGTCTGTGGGAGTCATGCATGAGGAGAACATGCTAACTTCACACCACAGCCTGAGGTGACCCATGACCTCCGTGCTGCTCAATAGGATTTAAAATATCTACATTTATTTTGACTTTGTTGCTCCTTAAGTCTGAACTTACTTTTTAACTCTTCCTAATATTTAATCTGATGACTCCTAATAACATTTTAAAGTTGTTCTTTGTGTTGTTGTTTATCTTAGAGGATTTCTACAGCTGAGATGTTCACTTTGATTAGGAACAACTGAATTATGTGTTTCTGCTTTAAACCATTGCTGCTGTCTAACTATTATATGATAAATTGGCTTGTCATACCTACTTTATGCTGAGGGTGACTTTTGACATTGGGGTACTTTTTTCTGCACAACACCTGTCACCAGCACGAACAGGTAGCTTTCCTTTATTAAGTGATGCGAACACAAGAAGGTGTTCTTTATTTAGCATTTTGAAGTCTTTTTATTAAAAACACACAAAGCTTAAAGCAGATATTTAACAGCATAAATGATCAAAAGACATTTCTGTTATGGTTGTGAGGGATTTTATGAGACCCTGAACCCTGAGTCTTTACCTGCAGGTTGAGTCTCACAGCTGAGACTGAAAGAAAAACCAAACTTCATCTGAATCCTAACTCACAGAATCCTATAAACAAGTGTTAAAACTCAGAGAAAAGCTGCAGAACTGAGAAGAGGAAGTGAAACTTAAGAAAGCTGCTGCTCTAATTCTGGAGCAGATTTTCACTTCCAAGAACAAAAACAAAGTGTTTTTACTAAATTCTAAGTTTAGGTTCTGCTTCTGAGCTGCAGAATAAAACGATTCATTCATTCAAACATCAGTCAGCTCCAGAAGGTCTGGCAGCTGTGTGGAAGAACTGGATGGAGAAGAAACTGGAATAAAGTTGATTCGGACAAAACAACAATAAAACATCCAGAATCAGAATCAAACACGGAGCTCCATCAGCCCCTCCAGTGAACAGTAAACAGCTGAAATGATGACTGGACCCCTCCCCCCTCCATCCTGGACATTTTCCTCTCACGGTGCTCCAGCAGCACCAACAGAATCATCCCTCCTACAAGCTCTTTCAGCTCCTCCCGTCTGGGAGAAGGTTCCAGAGCATCAGAGCTCATTCTTCTTCCCCAGCCCTAAACCCAAATCACCCTCCCACCTTTAACCCCCGCCGGTAAAATCTGTCTGGATTCACTCTATCCTTTGTATTGTTTGCACATTCACTACATCCTTGCACATCCACAGTATTTAAATAAGCATTGTATAGGTTGTATTTACTTTTTCTCTGTACCTCTAAATGTCTATCTTATAGGTTTAGTATTTATCTCTATTTTACTATTTGTACCTCTATATGTTTAGTATCTGTTTAACTTACACAGACTGTATTCTTGTCTCTTCTTGTTCTTTTTTTAACTACCTCTTCATTGTTTTTTTTGTATAATCATGAAGCACCATGGGCCTGTGAAGGAACGACATGTCGTCTCACTGTATGTTTCTAACATGTTGTGAAATGACAATAAAGCTCAACTCAACTCATCCATCGTGATGTTTTTTACTCTGTAAAATCTCACCCAGAACCTTCGGTTACAATCAGAAAACAAACCGAACAAGCAGTCGCCTCACTGTGACGTCAGCCTGAGGTTCACGTCCCTCGTATGACTGGCTGATTAGTTGAACTCATTCTCTTGAAGTTTCTACTTTTAAAGGTTTGGCTTGTTATTCTACATTTGAACACTAGATGGTGCTACAACCCTGTTTATTACCCCTCCCTTCAGTTTAAATCTCTCAATTAGTTGAATAGTTTGTAGATCAGAACCTAAAGTCTGGATCAGCCGGGCAGGTTTTGGTTCTAGTTTCTGCTCCAGATCGACTGATTCAACATTCTGCTTTTAAAATATTCTGTCCTGAAACAGAAATCTGAGAAATGAAAGAAAAAACAAAGACAAAGCGAGTCATCAGAGGTAAATACATGTTTATTTAGCTTAAATATTTATAAAAGTGAAGATGAGAGATGGTTAGAAGTGAGCAGCAGCAGGAAGATGTTAAACATCTCAACAGTTTCAGGAGGTTTAAACCTGTAAATGGAGTCTTCACATTCATTTTGGTTTAGTGGTTCAATAATAGAACCCACAACCCTCATCACATTACAATGGTAAAAATAAAAAAGTCAACATAAACAAATGTTTTGTTCAAAAAATATAATTCAAAAATAATTTTCTCACACTATTAAAGTTTGTTTAGTGTTTCTCAGACTAACTCATCAGATCTGTAACTGGACCAGGAAGAGCCTCTTACTGGTCACCGGCTCCCAGAATTAGCTTCATAAAAACACCTGTTACAACCAGTCGAGTCCAAAAACACAGAATTTATGACAGCGATTTAAACCTCAAACACAAAACGAAGCTAGCAAATCCATCTCACTAAGAATAAAAAACATTTAAGGTTCAGCTTGAACCGTGTTAAAGGTTCAAAATAAACAAGGCGTTTCTAGCTACTGGCTTGCAGTGACACCATACTCCTGTGGTTTCCTGGGAATCGAATCACATTCACAACCTCTAAATGTATTTCAGCCAGCGTCAAAGCTCCGTGAACATTTCAGCTAAAATCAAAGAACTTGTTCACCTGCAGCTCACTCAGAACTCTAGAGTCCAGATGGTTCTGGTGTTCGGGTCATAGCTCGATGAACGAGCTCATCTCCACTAGGTTCTACTGGTACATGGCTCACCTGCAGCTTGTCTTCACTAAAATACGAAGGGATTCACATTCATTCCTTTAGTCATATTTCACATTATTCAGGATGCAGAAAACACTGATCTGACAGGATAAAACGATTCTACAAAACTTTGATCTACAGACATGAATTTAAATGTTGAAAACACACAACAGTTCTAAATAACTGATTGAAGTCACGAACAATCAAACAATCCACCAGATAACCAGACGCTGCCTCTGAATTGGGGTTTAAACAGTTATTTATCAATCAAACATATGAGGCTGGTTTGGAACTGAATGATGAAGGGGATGTGAAGTCATGTGACCAAAAGAGACGCCATAAACTGAGGAGGGTCTCCAGCCAGTCAGTCTGTAACCAGTCAGTCTGCCTGTTTAAAGGGCCCATGACACGGTATTTAAATCACTTTATATTAAACAGGTGTAATCTTTGATGCCTCTAGATTAGCGTTGCACCATTATAACTCAAAATACGCTGTAATTATTTCCTAACGAGCAACTCAGAGATCAGAAGAAAGCGCCGCCTTCCGGTTCTGCTGGGTTTCTCCTTATTTGGCAGCCTGACACTTCTGCTGCAGTAGGGGGCAGTGCCGTCGCGTGAAAGAGAAACGAAACTGAAACTAAACACTACACGGTCTATGGTCAATGGCGGCGGCAGCACTGGCGTTCTCCTCGTTCCAGGTGTCGTGAACGTGCATGTGGGCGGAGAATTTACCATAGAAGCAAGTCCGGATCACTATGACCTCATAGCGAGCTGGAGTGGAAAAAAAAACTGTTTGAATCCTAGGTCTGAAATCTTGAAGAGCTTCTCACTGGCTGTACTAGGAGACAGATGGACGCCGTTTTTTCTCTTTCTGGCAGGTTTAAGGTGAGAACTCAACGTTGCAACATGATAGATAAGTCAGAAAACACGGAAAACCATGACATGGTCACTTTAAAGGTTGGCAGGTAGTCACAGGGCTGTCTGCTATCAGGTTGTGTACCACACTGAACATGGACCACAGAGAGCTGAGGACAGAAGGTCTCAGGTTTAGAAACGCTAGAAGACCATCAGCTAAAGGCTAGAGGACCATCAGCTAAAGGCTAGAAGACCATCAGCTAAAGGCTAGAGGACCATCAGCTAAAGACTAGAAGACCATCAGCTAAAGGCTAGAAGACCATCAGCTAAAGGCTAGAGGACTATCAGCTAAAGGCTAAAAGACCATCAGCTAAAGGCTAGAGGACCATCAGCTACAGGCTAGAGGACTATCAGCTACAGGCTAAAAGACCATCAGCTAAAGGCTAGAGGACCATCAGCTACAGGCTAGAGGACTATCAGCTAAAGGCTAAAAGACCATCAGCTAAAGGCTAGAAGACCATCAGCTAAAGGCTAGAAGACTATCAGCTAAAGGCTAGAGGACTATCAGCTAAAGGCTAGAGGACTATCAGCTAAAGGCTAGAAGACCATCAGCTACAGGCTAGAAGACCATCAGCTAAAGGCTAGAAGACCATCAGCTAAAGGCAAGAAGACTATCAGCTAAAGGCTACAGGACTATCAGCTAAAGGCTAGAAGACCATCAGCAAAAGGCTAGAAGACCATCAGCTAAAGGCTAGAAGACCATCAGCTAAAGGCTAGAAGACCATCAGCTAAAGGCTAGAAGACCATCAGCTAAAGGCTAGAGGACTATCAGCTAAAGGCTAGAGGACTATCAGCTAAAGGCTAGAAGACCATCAGCTACAGGCTAGAAGACCATCAGCTAAAGGCTAGAGGACTATCAGCTAAAGGCTAGAGGACTATCAGCTAAAGGCTAAAAGACCATCAGCTAAAGGCTAGAAGACCATCAGCTAAAGGCTAGAGGACTATCAGCTACAGGCTAAAAGACCATCAGCTAAAGGCTAGAGGACTATCAGCTACAGGCTAGAGGACTATCAGTTAAAGGCTAGAAGACCATCAGCTAAAGGCTAGAGGACTATCAGCTAAAGGCTAGAAGACCATCAGCTAAAGGCTAGAGGACCATCAGCTAAAGGCTAGAAGACCATCAGCTAAAGGCTAGAAGACCATCAGCTAAAGGCTAGAGGACTATCAGCTACAGGCTAGAAGACCATCAGCTAAAGGCTAGAGGACTATCAGCTACAGGCTAAAAGACCATCAGTTAAAGTCTAGAAGACCATCAGCTAAAGGCTAGAGGACTATCAGCTAAAGGCTAAAAGACCATCAGCTAAAGGCTAGAGGACTATCAGCTACAGGCTAGAGGACTATCAGCTAAAGGCTAAAAGACCATCAGCTAAAGGCTAGAGGACTATCAGCTAAAGGCTAGAGGACTATCAGCTAAAGGCTAAAAGACCATCAGCTAAAGGCTAGAAGACCATCAGCTAAAGGCTAGAGGACTATCAGCTAAAGGCTAGAGGACTATCAGCTATAGGCTAGAAGACTATCAGCTAAAGGCTAGAGGACCATCAGCTAAAGGCTAGAGGGCCATCAGCTAAAGGCTAGAAGACCATCAGCTAAAGGCTAGAAGACCATCAGCTAAAGGCTAGAGGACTATCAGCTAAAGGCTAGAGGACCATCAACTAAAGGCTAGAGGGCCATCAGCTAAAGGCTAGAAGACCATCAGCTATAGGCTAGAAGACTATCAGCTAAAGGCTAGAAGACCATCAGCTAAAGGCTAGAGGACCATCAGCTAAAGGCTAGAAGACCATCAGCTAAAGGCTAGAGGACTATCAGCTAAAGGCTAGAAGACCATCAGCTAAAGGCTAGAGGACCATCAGCTAAAGGCTAGAAGACCATCAGCTATAGGCTAGAAGACCATCAGCTACAGGCTAGAGGACCATCTTCCAGCCCTGATCTAGATCCAGTTAAACATCTGGAGAAGAAACCATTCAGACCTGAGACCGCTGAAGCAGAATACCTGTGGACAGGTGAGAAGCCCCGGTGAGTGGCTGACTACGTTCAGGGTTCTATCGTTTGAGTTCAGCTTCACGAGTTTGGTTTGAACTGATGTTGAACCATGAGACAGAGGCAGCGTTAGATTTTAGGTTGATCTTTTATTTTTCCAGTTATTTTAGAAGCTTGGTGGGTTTTTTCTTTTTTATTAAGCTTTTTAGGGGCGTCTGAGGTAAACCTGCAGGATTAATAAAAAAAATATTTTTATGATGTAGTGCTCAAAAGAATAAATATAAAAGCAGCTATTTTCATGAGAGTTTTTTATAAAGTGCCAGAAACAGAAAAATCTCTAGAATATTTATAAAAGTTACATAAAAGTCAGAGATGCTCAGTAGAACAACCGGCTGCTCTCTGAAAAGTCACCAGTAAGATTCAAAGTGTGTTGTTTTCCATCAATGTTTGAATTCTGATTCTATTCAAACTAATATTTTACTTTTCCTTATTACACCAATATTTTCCTGCATGAATCGTTTACTTTGGAAGCTTTTGTTTATCAGGAAACTGATTTTTTGATAATATTTTACCATGTTGAACTTTGATATTTGTAACTTTTTTAAATCTTCAATTTGTTGCTACTTTTTGACCCATTGAAAAACATTGAAAATACTTCATATCCTTTAAATCCTTTTTGCTTCAACAACAACAACAACTACTAATACTACTACTACTACTAGTACTGATACTACTACTGCTGCTGCTGCTGCTGCACGTCATACACACTTTAACAGAGTTAAAAGATGCTGATCTGTTTCGCTATGATTCAGCTCTTTTTTTTGGTAAGATCACAGTTAAAGTTTTATTTAAACTTTTTTAAATCCTCTTTTCTCCCCCTGTGATGTCATCACTCCATCATTAATCCTATTCCTATTTGGGACAGTCCCTGCTCAGGTTTTCAGCGTTTTCATTCAGCACTCAGCATTCAAACAGCCTTTCTGAATCAAATGTAACCTTTTCTATTAATTTAGTTAAAAGTTGAGTAACTGCGAACCAGCAGCAGACGGCTGGTCCTTTTTGACATTTCTGGACCAAGTGGATCTTCTCAGTATTTGGGTCTCACACACGTGCACGCCACAGGAATGCTGATGACATGCGTTTCGATCACATATCGCTTTGGGTTGTGTGGACACTTCCTCCTCCACAGAACCATCCTCTGAGAGCAGACCAGCACCGAGTTGAAGTTGTGGTTCTCCTCACCATTGATGATGCAGCCCTCGCAGAGACACCGCGCCAAGCTGATCTCCTGTGGGAACCGATTCTCATCGCGATCAAGACTGGAGAGAACAGACAGAGACACACGTCAACAATCTGAACCACCCGGGTCCGTCCTCCAACAGGAAGTCACCAGCTTTAATGGTTTCTTCCTGTCTCCTTTATGTGTGTGTATTTTATATACACACACATAGATACAAATAAGCACACACACATATCTAATATTGTATATATATATATATATTATATATGTGTGTGTACATGTTTATACATGTTTGTTTAGTTATAATTACACAAAATGTGTTAGGAGTTTTATATCTGACTGATTTATTTTTATGTGTCACTTTAAGTGTTGGAGCCCCTGTTATGATTCTTCTTCTGTGGTTTTCTGTTTAAATAGTGTGCAGCCCTTGATCCCTCTGCGTGGGGAAGCTTTGAGCTTGTCAGGGGTCAGACCCGCCCCGGTGTGTGGATCCTTGACTTGTTTCAGCTTTATGACCCTCCGCGGTCTCCGTACTCACCTCAGTTCCCATGGAGACAGGGCGCGTCGGTTCTTCCCGCGATGTTTCAGCGGGTACTCGCGGGATTCTTGAATCGCCTGCTCGCACTTCCCGCGCGCGCTCGCCACGTCCTGCTCGCAAGCGCGCGCGGCCTCCGCTGTGCTGTTGCTCCTGTAATGCTTCATCAGGCTGACCCACAGCTCGTTCGCCCGCTTCGCGCTGACGCAGCGGGGAGCTCCGGTCCCCGGTCCGCCGCGACCCCCGGGGCTGGCCGCCGCGGCGCCGAGGAGGAGGAGGAGCACCGAGCAGAGCCGGACCGGACCGGACCCCCCTTCCGGTCTACGCACCGTCAGCAGGCCGACCCGAGGCATCCTGAGGCCCAAAAGCCGGTAATGTGTCTGGTGGCTCCATGTCTCCGTTTATAAACGGCTCTGCTCATGTTCCTGGAGGGAAAATCCTCCAGAAAACTTCCTCGTTCTGACCACGCCCCCCCCCCCCCCCACACACACACACACACAAAAACAAACACACGTGCACGTGGTGTGCGTTCTGTGGAAGACCTCGTGAAGCTGGCCCCCCACCCATTTCAAAAATCTTGGCAAATAGGTGGATGGAGTGGTTTCGTTTGTGCTGTTATGGTTTTTGAGATATTACCGGTTTTATTTTTTGGGTATGACGTCGTCATTTCCCCGCAGTTTGCCCCAAAATGAACGACTTCGTCTACTTTTTTCATGCTTTGGTTGTGCTGATTTGTGCGGTTAAAAGTTTAATTTTTACTGCTTTGAATTTTGAGATATTTAAGGTTACAAAGTAGAATAAAACTTAGATGACGTCACTGGTTTATTTTAAAGCGCGCTGGGGGGAGGGTGACCTCTGAATGACCCCAGAATGAACCCTGAATGACCTGTAACATAATCTTAAATATCTCAAAATCCATAGCAGCCCAAACCAAGCACTAAAGAAGTAGACCAGTCTGGTTCATTTCAGAGCAAGCTGGTGGGATAATGACCGCTGTAGAATTACTCATAAATTAATATTTAATATCTCAAAAACCAAAGCAGCACAAACAAAACTTTTAATGGCACAAATCAGCACAAACCAAGCACTAACCACTCCACCTATTTGCAGGATTTTTTAAAGTGGGTGGGGGGCCAGCTTCACTGAGGTCTGTGGAAGCTGCTAAATGGAGCCAGCCGTCTCCATGGCAACATATGCTGAACAGAAGTGTTTTATAAAAGCTATGTCATGGTCCTCAGTGACCCAGACACGGCCTTCAAAAGAATTCAAGACAAGAAACTGGACCTGCAGCCTCCGTGATCATGGCTGGGCTGGAGGGGCACAGTAACAACACGGTGAAACTACTGACAACTCTAAAAAAAGAGCAACCTAGTTTAAATGGTCAGCTATGTGGCAGAAAAATGGATCAAAAATGATGAAGAATGAAAACACAAAAATGTGCTTGGATCCATCAAAGGGTTAACTAAACTAAATAAAAGTTAAACAAAAAAATGTTTGTTTAAAAGTTGAAATGCACAAATATTTTAAAGAGGAAACTAACTAAAGAAAAGAAAAAAATATTTTTATTATTGTTTGGAGCTTTAAGAGTCCATGTATTCTGTGGGCTTCCTTTAAAGCAGAGTTGGGGAATCCTGGTCCTCAAGGGCCACAGTCCTGCATGTTTTAGAGGTGTCCTCTGTCAACACACCTGATTTAAACGTTGAATTACCTCCTCAATGTGCCTTCAAGGCAACCAGAAGGCTCCTAATCAGTGCGTCGCAGTACCGGGACTTCTAAATTTGACCCCTCAGCGTACCGGGAGTTTTTTCCTGCATTCGGTCCGTACCGGGAGTTTTTCCGGTATTGCATCAATATAATTTTGAGCTTTCCTGGTGGCCGTAGTTGCCTCAGCGCATGACGGGAGGTGCAGAGAAGGAGGGGGTGCAGGAGAAATGCAGGTGGAAGAGAAAACTCATCTGTCTCCCGTCGTATTTAGTGACTCCGGGAGGGAGGCAGAACTTGGTGAAACAGCAGATGACTCGCCATCCCCTGAACAGACCGCTCCATAGTTGGCTCAGAGCTGGGTCCTGGAAGCGAGGTCGTGTAGCGAGTTCCGCAACACCCCGCGTCAGAAAGCTGAGATTATTCTTCAAATTGGTATTAAAAGACAATAATTTAAATATTAATGACGGAGTTGGAAAGAAATTGCGCGCTTATGAGCCGAGAGGAGAGGAAAACTGTGCGTCATGACGCAGCTGGATCAGACAGGCAGGCCCGGATTAATGCACAGGCTAGGTATGGCTGAAGCCTAGGGGCCCCGTGTGTCTGGGGGCCCCCATTGGTCAGCAGGGCTTTTCAAATTTGCATAGCGGCCGCCTCCAGCTGATTTCACTCTGCCCGCAGCTGTGTGGATGTTATGCAGTTGCAGCAAACAGGTAAATATTGTTTTGGGGGTTTTTGTATCCAGTAGTGTTGTCAAAAAACCCAGTTCTTCTGTACCAAGTCGGAACTAAAACAAATGTTACGGTTCTAGGATTTATAAAGAACCGGTGGTACCGACGTAGCGGGTCCACCTGGTTTTTGCGACGCTAGCTGATCGTTTTTCGTCATTTTCGGTCATTTGACGGATTAAAATCACACACCTGTGTGTGTGTGTGTGTGTGTGTGTGCGCGTGCGCGTGTGCGCGCGTGTGTGTGTGTGTGCGCGCGAGCCATCAGACCGCGCTGTATTGGCAAGAGGCTGCAGCAGCCTGTCAGAGGGACTCCTCCTGCATAAATGCGCAGCGCTCAGGATCTGAATCGGATCAGAATCCGGGAGCTCAGCTGTTCAGAGAACAAGAACTCCCAGAGCGTTCAACAAAGTTTGTTTATTTTCTAGATCAGTCTGGATTTATGAACTGAACAGACATATAAATGCTGCAGTCAGAGGCGATCGCGTGGATGCGCTCATTGCGCTGCGCCCCTCAGATGGGGAGAGTTATTAGAGTTCTCCAGATGAAGACTTTGTGATCAGCTGGTTTATTCTCTAGATCAGTCTGGATTTATGAACTGAACTGGACCTGGTGTGCAGATCAACTGAGCTGAACCATCAGAACCACGATCTTCTGTTCTGCAGCTTCATTAAACATCAGGTTCTCCAAACTGCAGTGGAGGAGGAAAGGTCAAGGAACGATTACAATATTTTTTTTACAAGGCATGAAATAATGCTGCCGAAATTGTCATCATTATTATTTCTAAATTAATAAGTGACAGGTAAAAATAGATTATGACCAGATTTTTCTTTCTACCGTCAGTCAAAATGGTCAGGATGGTACCACCTCTGCCTCTATTTGAGCAGGAAAAACCCTGAAATATATGTTTTTATTTAAATTTACATGCAAGAATATTCTTAAACTGTATTGGTCCACAAAATCATAAGCAACACTGATTGGGTAAACAAATAAATAATAATCCTATATATATCATATATATATATATATATATATATATATATATATATATATATATATATATATGTACAGTAGCGGTCAAAGTTTTGGGTCACAGACTAGGGGGCCCCTGAACAAGTGTAGCCTAGGGGCCCCAGTGCACCTTAATCCTCCCCTGCAGACAGGAGGGAGGAGGAGCTGAGAGAGCAGCAGGTAGACTCTTAGTAATGATCAGATCATTGTCAGTAATTAGTTCATTCTTTCTGGGCCTAAAATGGACCAGAGTGTTAAAACAATGCTGATATTCTGCATCTGAACAGCAGTAGAAAAAACCCTATTTTTTCAAAACGTTATTTCAACCACAAACTACACACTAAAAACACTTGGGTTGTTTCTTTAACCCAAAGCCTGGGTTATTCACGTTGGGTTATATTTCTGGGTTATTTTTTCAGAGCCATACCCATGTCTTGGGTTATAGGGGTTGTTTTAACCCAATTTGTGGGTTTTTCAAATGGGTTATTTTTCTGACAGTGGGTTAACCCATTATTTGGGTTAGGTAAACACAGGATCTTTGCCCATCTGTACATGCTATTATCCAGTCATTATTACACCACTTTTAGGATACATAAATCATAGTCCTGTGATTATTCAAATGTTACCATTTTTGACTACAAAACCACCAAACATTACAACATTAATCTTAAATTTTCTGCTAAATTTTTTATTATTACAGTATTAATCTTACATTTTCTAGTACTATTTTTGTCATTACAAAGGGAATCTTACATTTTCTGGTAGTGTTTATATTATTACAGTATTAATCTAAAATTTTCTGATACTATTTTTGTCAGTACAATATTAACTGTAAATTAGCTCATTAGCTCAGTTGGTAGAGTGGCCGGTCTGGTAATCAGAGGGTTGCCGGTTCGATCCCCAGCTCTGGCTGGGTTAGATTGCCGTTGTGTCCTTGGGCAAGACACCTCACCCAACTTGCCTACTGGTGATGGTCAGAGGGTCTTGGAGGGCGCCGGTGCATGGCATCCCCACCTCTGTCAGAGTGTCCAAGGGCAGCTGAGACTACAACGTAGTTTATCACCACCAGTGTGTGAGTGTGAATGGGTGAGTGACTGATTGTGTTGTACAGCGCTTTGGGGTGTTCTGCACTGTAGAAAGCACTCTATAAGTACAAGCCATTTACCATTTAATACATAATATATATATATATGCACAATGTGTTACGAGTTTTTTTCCCCACCCATTTTCACAACTCATATAATAGAATGATGTTAAATTGCAATACTTTTAAAAATGTTTCAAATTCAAGAAAGACATTTCTACATTTTGGTGTACCATAGGCTAAATTATCATTTTTAGTGGCAAAAGTCATTTATGGTTTTAACTCAAGATTATGAGTCAAATGAACTCAAGATGTTTGGTTAATTTGACCCAGAAAGTGGGTTATCTGTTAAAACCAAAACTACCCAAAACTTGGGTTGATGAGAATAACCCAAGTTTTTGAGTCAAATTAACCCAACCAAATGATCGGTCCCTCTAAACCCATGACTTAAAGAAACCTGCTGCTGTCACTTAGACTGACACCTCATTTTTTATGGCTGCTCTTCTGATCTTGTGTTATAAAATTGCTTTTGTGTGTGTGTGTGTGTGTTCGTGATTTTGTAAATGTAACTTTTTACTATTTTTAAAATGTTTCTAATTCATGTTATTTTAAATTGTTTTTATATTGTAGCCCTTTTCCTTTCTCCCTCAAAAGACATTGTCTTTTGCCAGGCCACAGTTGTAAATAAGAAATTTGTTCTTAATCTGTTTTGCCTGGTTAAATAAAGGTATTATTATTATTATTATTATTATTACTTGGGTCAAAAACAACCCAAGGGGTTTTTAGAGTGTAATTAATGGGGATCTTGTGCACAAGAATATGTTTATTTAAATATATATAAAAATAATAGATTTCTATTAGTATTGTAAATATATACAGTATCTAATATATTTCTAGATGGATGGATGATGTCTACATGGTGCCTTCAAGTTTTTGTATTTTTTTCATCCTATAGAAAAAGTCAGTAAAACCTGTTTTTGTCCAAATGAAGGAGATTTATGGTTCATTTTCTACAGATCAAGTAGCCTTTAGCCCTCATCATCACTACAATGTGACATTTACAGTCAATCAATGTGATCAGTATTGGTGATCGGCAGCAAAAAACGTGATCAGAGAATCTCTAGTTATTAGACATAATAACCTGATGAAGTTTAGATTTATAGGCTGTAATAGATGTCAGAGTATAAATCTCAGGGTGTTTAGTAAATGTTCCAGTCTCATGCTGCTGCAGAGCTGAAGACAGTAGAGGTGTGGAGATGATGAGCTGAAGATCTTCACTAGACCTCCTGTGACATTTATTATGGACCAGGTGTAGAAGAGAGGACAGATAGAGAGGTGTCCTGTCCTGAATTGTCTCTTAGACAAATAGAATCCAGTGATGGAGTCTACAGGTATGAGGGGAGGATGCATTGGGAAGAATTAGTGACAAATCTGATGACTGAGTGGATTTGAATTTCCTTCATGAGGATTTAGAACTGACTTTGTTCTTTTGTCATTTCTGAACAATAAAACTTTTTATATACATACTGTGTACAGAATTATTAGGCAAATGAGTATTTTGACCACATCATCCTCTTTATGCATGTTGTCTTACTCCAAGCTGTATAGGCTCAAAGCCTACTACCAATGAAGCATATCAGGTGATGTGCATCTCTGTAATGAGAAGGGGTGTGGTCTAATGACATCAACACCCTATATCAGGTGTGCATAATTATTAGGCAACTTAACAAAAACAAATATCTACCCATTTCAATGATTTATTTTTACCAGTGAAACCAATGTAACATCTCCACATTCAGAAATATACATTTCTGACATTCAAAAACAAATCAGTGACCAATATAGCCACCTTTCTTTGCAAGGACACTCAAAAGCCTGCCATCCATGGATTCTGTCAGTGTTTTGATCGGTTCACCATCAACATTGCGTGCAGCAGCAACCACAGCCTCCCAGACACTGTTCAGAGAGGTGTACTGGTTTCCCTCTTTGTAAATCTCACATTTGATGATGGACCACAGGTTCTCAATGGGGTTCAGATCAGGTGAACAAGGAGGCCTTCTCATTAGTTTTCCTTCTTTTATACCCTTTCTCGCCAGCCACGCTGTGGAGTACTTGGACGCGTGTGATGGAGCATTGTCCTGCATGAAAATCATGTTTTTCTTGAAGGATGCAGACTTCTTCCTGTACCACTGCTTGAAGAAGGTGTCTTCCAGAAACTGGCAGTAGGACTGGGAGTTGAGCTCGACTCCATCCTCAACCCGAAAAGGCCCCACAAGCTCATCTTTGATGATACCAGCCCAAACGAGTACTTCACCTCCACCTTGCTGGCGTCTGAGTGGGACTGGAGCTCTCTGCCCTTTACCAATCAGCCACGGGCCCATCCATCTGGCCCATCAAGACTCACTCTCATTTCATCAGTCCATAAAACCTTAGAAAACTCAGTCTGGAGATATTTCTTGGCCCAGTCCTGACGTTTCAGCTTGTGTGTCTTGTTCAGTGGTGGTCGTCTTTCAGCCTTTCTTACCTTGGCCATGTCTCTGAGTATTGCACACCTTGTGCTTTTGGGCACTCCAGTGATGTTGCAGCTCTGAAATATGGCCAAACTGGTGGCAAGTGGCATCTTGGCAGCTGCACGCTTGACTCTTCTCAGTTCACGGGCAGTTATTTTGCGCCTTGGTTTTTCCACACGCTTCTTGCGACCCTGTTGACTATTTTGAATGAAACGCTTGATTGTTCGATGATCACGCTTCAGAAGCTTTGCAATTTTAAGTGTACTGCATCCCTCTGCAAGATATCTCACTATTTTTGACTTTTCTGAGCCGGTCAAGTCCTTCTTTTGACCCATTTTGCCAAAGGAAAGGAAGTTGCCTAATAATTATGCACACCTGATATAGGGTGTTGATGTCATTAGACCACACCCCTTCTCATTACAGAGATGCACATCACCTGATATGCTTCATTGGTAGTAGGCTTTGAGCCTATACAGCTTGGAGTAAGACAACATGCATAAAGAGGATGATGTGGTCAAAATACTCATTTGCCTAATAATTCTGCACTCCCTGTATATATATATATATATATATATATATATATATATATATATATATATATATATATATATATATATATATATATATATATATATGTATATATACCCAATCTTTCTGTCCCTTGTTTGACATTAAGGAGAGTACAGGCACTTATTTTTTTCCACTTAAAGCACTGCTCCTAATCACCCACCCACTCGTTTTTATTTCAAGCTGTTTCATGTTGTTAAATCCATATTAGGGGGCGGGGTTTTCTATGTGGGCGGGGTCTGATCAGACTGCAGCTCCCGGCTGAGACAGACACTTAGAAACAATCAGAAACCAGTGCGTTAAGTGGTCTGATTATGCACTGGTACACATTACCGGGACTTTAATATTTGACCCGTTTTACCAGAACTTTTCCACGCCCCCTCCCCCTGAAACTGCTGGCATGAGTCTGTGGTCTCCATGTCTCCAGCCGTACACCTGGAGAAGGGTATACTGTTGGAACAGAGGTCAGAGCGGAGCACCACATTGTCCGAGGTTGGGTGGGCCACAGGGTCGCTGTAACACCTGCTTGTCCAGATAGGTTCTCCTGTCCATCTGTTTCCCTGCACCTCCCAGCTGGATCTGCTACGACCACCGTGAAAACTAACAACGTGTCTGAAGTCACTGAAACAAATGTTCACGTGTGACTGGAGAAACTACATGCCTGTTCCAGAAAGCATCAACTTGTCCTCAAGAGTAAAATGATTTTATTTGCGAGGTGGTTAAACTGTTCAGCTGAGTCAACTGTACATGATGACAGTCACATGACTCACCCAGACTAGGGTCAGAATCTTTTTTTAAACATTTCATTGTGACATGATTTGAATTCATTCTTTGGGAATTCCCTCTTCCTTCTGCTCGTCCCCTCCCAGTGCTGCCTGCAAGCCTCCTGTCTGTAAACAGAAAACTTTGCCCCGCCTCCTCCCTGCTGGCTCCTCCCACTCTTAGTCTGCTGCATATAAAACAGCTGCATCTGAATTTAGAAACTAACACATTCCTACACCTCACTTCCTGGTGCTGAGAAAAAACAGGTGTGGAAATAAACACAAGTGATTCAGGAGGGTTTTCCTGTCAGAAAATCTGAGCTTTATAGCTGAGCGTGACTGAAAACAAAAACAGACATAAATAAATCATCAGCTTTTATCAAACTGAGACTGACCAAAGTGCTGCAGGCTGGAGAATTCAATCAATACTAAAAGAAATCCATTTAGATCTTACAATGATTAAATACAATAAAAATAAAAAAAAGTTTTCCGATTTTCTTTCTAATGAAGTCAAATAGAGTTTAGCTGCTTGTGAAAAGCCTTTAGAGCTGATTCCAGTCCCGTCGTCATCCTGAAGCTCAAACTGAACTGGATCAACTCAGAACATAAAAACATTTAAAAAGTGAATTACTTTGCTATTATTTTATTATTATTTTTAATATTGCTGTCATGCCCAAAAAAATTGTGCAGTTAATTATTTATGATCTGTAATTATTTAACTTTTGCAGTGTGAATTAACCCTAATCTCATTTTTTAATCGCACCTGAAAAATGTCTGAGGAAAGCCCTTGTTCATTTAAATTAATAAAATTATCACTATGACTATTATTACTATTGATATCAGTAGTACTATAACTATCAGAACGATCAGTTTTACAGGTGTTGCTGTTAATGTCACCATATCGATCTGTACCTTTTCATTTAGTTAAAATAAGAATGGAACTTTCCAGCCACATGGGGACACACCCTCCCAGACGATGCTCTCAGCATCCTCTGCTCTGTCAGTGAGCCAGCAGCTGAATATTTCTGCACACACACCTGAGCTGGGTCAAGGACGAGTTAAACAGGAAGCAGAGAGGACAGCCCTGGGACATTCTGTCCAACACCAACAGCTTCGTGGGCTTTCCCCGAGGGCTGGTGGATTTCATCATCTCAGGTCTAACGTCGACTGGAGGAAGCATCACGTTTCACTGCAGAAAGACTAAACCAGATCCGGTTCTTGTTGCTGATAATGGATCAAAACATAGTTCCAAGAAATTAAAACAATCAACCAATCAGATTAAGGTGTGCAGGGGCCCCTACACTGTCAGAAATAAAGGACAAGAATTGTACCTTTTTTTGTCACTGGGGTGGTACCCTCAAAAGTACAGTTTTTTACTTTTAACTGGGGGTTATATCATAAGGGGAACAAATATGTAACTTTTAGGGTACATATTTATACTCCTTAGGGTACATATGTGTCCACTAAGGGATACAAATTTGTACCCTAAGGTACAGGTTTAACTAGTAAAAGGTACAAACTACAAGGGTAAAAATTTGTACCCCCAGTTAAAGCGGCTCTCTGGAGCATTTTTCTCAGTATCAAAGTTTTCTAAATGTTTTAAATGATATTTCAGGTCTAAACTATGATCTATGGGTTGAGTTCCACAACATGTTATTCTGATGAAGACCCTCCTTCCTCCTAGAGACCCCTTTCCATTATTTCTTGCCGCCGACATTTTTCAGCCAATGAAATTCAAATGTCTGCATTCTCTCAACATGCACGCGCATCGACCAAACCTGTACCAGTAGGGGGCGCTGTCGTACAGGACGCTCCGTGTGTTTCTCTGTTTACCGTCTCAACCATTCACTGAGGGCTCACGGCTCATTTCTACCAAAAACCTACCCATTCTCCAGCTAAAGACGGATTTATTTTTATTTTTAAACCTTTCACCTCACAGAATGGCAAGGCTTGACAGGATTATGCGTTTATTTTGGTCAGAAAGTTCATCCAGGGCCGAGTCAAGTTCACCTTCAGAGTCCAGCAGCAGCTCTCTGCTAACAGAGCTAATATCAGAAGCAGCAGGGACAGAGAGGGCTCTTCAGACCCTCGTAGTGTTGTTGGAATAAGATTGTTAACTGTGAGTGATTAAACCCTACACATTGAGCTGTACAGCTCATGTCCGAAGTATATGCGCCGCGCGCACACGCGACCGGACGCGTGTGTCGAGATGTTTTGAGGAGGAGCCTTTGGACGCTAGATTCAAAAACTGCTCTCCTGATGAAATCCTCCGGAGTGCCGCTTTAAGGTTCAAAATGGTACCCTCAAAAGGTACAATTTTGTACCTTAACTGGGGGTACAAATTTTTACCTTTGTAGTTTGTACCTTTTACTAGTTAAACCTGTACCTTAGGGTACAAATTTGTTCCTCTAAAGGGTACAAATATGTATCCTACGGGGTACAAATATGTATCCTAAAGGGTACATATTTGTACCCTTAGGTACCCCCTTGTACCCTTGTACCCCTTAGGATACAGCCCTGCAGTTAAAGGTACAAAACTGTACTTTTGAGGGTACCACCCCAGTGACAAAAAAGGTACAATTCTTGTCCTTTCATTTCTGACAGTGTAGGCTACGCTTGTCTGTGACCAGATCCAAACCAATAATGTGGGACAAAGAGCATGTTGGTTGGGGACAATGTGTAAGTAAGGAAGTAAAGTTTATTTATACAGCGCCTTTCACAGATATACACCACGAAGCACTTTACAACATAAACAAAAAGACTAAACAGAGAAAACATTGAAAATAAAAAACTAAACAGATTTGGGGTACCAGCAGGAGATATTGTAAATTATGAGTCAAAGTGGGACATTGACTTGGGCAAGAAATTAAAATCTTGGGCAGACAAAAATATTG
Organism: Callopanchax toddi; assembly: GCA_006937965.1. NCBI lineage: Eukaryota > Metazoa > Chordata > Actinopteri > Cyprinodontiformes > Nothobranchiidae > Callopanchax > Callopanchax toddi. Next base: position 23,774 of record SSNR01000239.1, read on the forward strand.
GGGCAAACTTCAATACAATATTTGGGCAAAATAATAAAGATGGAAGCAGAAGAAAATATAAACAAAAGGGAGGGAGGGAGGGAGTAGCATTTTACACACTGTCACAACAACCGAAAAACACATCAAGAAGGGTGGGTGGGCCCTTAAAAATAGTAAAATGTTCTGCATTTAGAACGATTCGCTAGTTTTAAGGAATCTAACCAAGCAAACTTTGCTTACCCCATTGGAAGATTTTTTTTTGCTCAAATCTAGAAAATGTGACCATATTTAAGAAGATTTGGCCTATTTCAAGTAGGGCTGTAAGAATATATTTTCTTTTTAGACAAAAATAATTCAAAATGTCTAAAAACAAGGCGATTTTACTTTCTTAGAAATCAGTTTTTGCAGTGTGCACTCCCTCCTCTGGATTGCATGATGAGGAAGCTGCCTCGGAGTAAACCTCGTCCTGCGACTCCTATGAACTCCTTCCACTGCTGTAAACTCGGTTTGTAGTCTGCGCTATTGCTGCGGACTTGATCGGGCGCGTGGGGTTCCGTCACCTCCCACCCACTATCATGTGTCTTGTGTTTGTGGCTGTCAGAGTTTGTGCTTTATATGTTAGAGGCTTTTTGTTCCTGTTTACGTCTCTGAGCTCCCTTGAGTGCAGGGAAATGGACATGTTTTTTTATCACCTCCAAAACCCTCCCCTCCAAGTGTTTTCCTCTTTACAAGAGGGAGCGCATAGCAATGTGCATGCCCACAGGCACCTGTTTTTTTGTTTTTGTAATATGTTGTTGGTCTGAATCTTGGAAACAGCAGTACTGAAACTGTAGTTTCGTTGTATCAGGATGCTGATGCAATGACAATAAAGTTCTTATATATATATATATATATATAAATATATATATATATATATATATATATATACACCAAACTAGAATAGGAGTCCATCTGAGGGACAGGCGTCCACAGTGGAGGATCGTTCATCAGACATGTTCAGGTTGAGGTGTTCATGAGAAACATGAAGCTCCTTCACAGACCCAGCACCAGATGAAGTCCCATGGGGGACAGAGCTTTCTGTGCTGCTGCTCCCCGGCTGTGGAACGCCCTTCCTGAGACTCTGAGGGCCCCCCAGTCTGCTGGCAGCTTTAAAAAGGACTAAAAACATTTCTTTTTAGTAAAGCTTTTAATCTTTTTTAATCTATTGCTTTTTTTAGTTATTTATTTATTTTTTATATTTTTAACTTTCTTTTAAATCCTGTAAGCGCTCTGAGGTTCAAAGAATGTAGAGTGCTATATAAATCAAATGTATTATTATTATTTATTATTATTATGAAGTTCAAACATTTGAACTGATCCTAAAATGTTTTAAGTTTCAGCTTCAGCTCACGAGAGATTTTTCTAGAAATCAATTATTAAAACTCATTAAATAAAATGATAGTTGGTCAGATGACTCGATTATGACTTGAAATTCAAAATTTTGGACTTGACACGAGACTTGACTGGAAAGACTTGAGACTTATTTGTGACTTGCAAAGCAGTGACTTGGTCACACTTCTGATTAATAGTCAATATTTTGCTGTGTTTCTTTTAAAGGGTTAATTTTAAAGCAGAGGTCTGAGGACATTCCTCTGCATGAATCAAACACATTCCTCAGCATCAGGTGACACAGCCGTCAGGACTCTCCTCCCCCTCAGTATAAAACCCTCACTGTCTGGATTTAGATTCCATTTACTCACACAGCGTTTCCTCCTGTCACTCTCTTACATCACGAGTCACCAGTAATAGCAGCTGAGGTCCTGGATCTGCAGGCTGTGAATCCACTGCAGCAGCAAGAAACTCAGCTCTGTCACCAACCTGCAGCACATTGTTTGTTTTAAAGTGACTGGAGTGAAATAAAGCGTCCCACCCTGAGAACCAGCTGAGGAACTGAGCTGAGCTTCTTAGAAACCTTATCTTATTAACAATAAAAAATTATAAATGTGTGTGTTTAATAAAGTACACACTGCCCCCCAAAAGTATTGGAAATAAATTAATGTCTCCCTAAAGCTCCATCTTACTGTGATGGAAGAGTCTGACTGATCCTAGAAGCTGTTGTCTACTTTGACCATGGTAGGGTCTCCCATGGCAAATTGGTCCTATAGGTGAAGGTTTAGACAAAGAAAGGTTCAGAAGACCTCTCCTCTCATGTTTGAAACACCAGAGTACCCGGCCCAGAGGGTTACCAGGGTCCCACCCTAGAGCCAGGCCTAGGGTTCTAGGTTTGGTGGCAGGAGCATCTTGTCTCTGCTTTTATAGACGATGTGATCCTCCTAGCTGCATCAACTTATGACCTTCAGCTGGGGATATTCAGCACCTCCAAATCTGAGACCATGGTTCTTGACCAAAAAAGAGTGGATGGCCAACTCCAGGTTGGGGAAGAGGTCCTACCTTAAGTGGAAGAGTTTAAGTATCTCAAGGTCTCGTTCATGAGTGATGGGAGGAGGGAGATCGACAGGCGGATCAGGTCTGTAGTGATGGACGCTGAACCGGTTTGTTGTGTTGAAGAAGGAGCTGAGACAGAAAGCAAGGCTCTGGATTTAAATGGCCTGCATTTGTATAGTGCTTTATCAAGTCAAGAACTCCAAAGAGCTTTACTGTACAATCAGTCAAACATCCACTCATACACACATTTTCTCACTGATGGCAGAAAGCTTCCTTATAGCCAGGACTGCACATAAGCAGGTGCACACGAGTACCACATATAATACAGGCGTACCAGTTCCTTTCACCACTACGCTCCTTTGCACACTGGTGTTGCATCCACCACTTATAGCAGTATCGATCACACAGCCTGTCATTAGACACCGACTGCAGCCTGAGCTGCAGCTTGTGTTAAGTTTCACTTTCACTATTTGAAATGGCGCGGTCCGACAGCTGCTCATACAGCAGCGACCCCAGCACCAGCTCCTTCACCAGCCACCAGCAGGCAGGGTAGGTGAAGTGTTTTGCCCAATACACAATAACAGAGTGACCCAGCAGAGGCTGGGATTGAACCAACAACCTTCTGTTGCCAGTCAACTGCCCTACCTACTGGGCACAATCGATCTACCAGTATATCTACATTCCTGTCTGCACCTATAGTCATGAGCTTTGGGCGATGACCAAAAGAATGAGATTGCAAATACAAGTGGATAAAATGAGGAGAGAGTCTACGTAGAACTGCTCCTCCGTGTGGACTGAGAGGATCCAGCTGAAGTGGTTCAGGCATTTGGTCAGGACGCCTCCCTAGGGAAGTTTTTCAGTCCTGTTCTGCCGTCTGGAGGACCCCAGGTTGACCCAGGACATAGTGTAAGAAATTTTATCTGGCTGGCCTAGGAACATTCTGGGGTCCCCCCAGAGGAGCTGGTGGAGGTGGCTGGGAAGAGGACGGTCTAGGATTCCATACTGGAGATGCTGCCCTTGAGACTAGGGTCCTGATAAGCAGAAGACAGCAAGGTGATGAATAAATGTTGCTGCCAACCTTGCCTAACCTACATTTAAAGACCTGTATGGGTTCTTACAAAAGGTAAAGATGGCTGAGGTTCAAAACACACATGCACAGGATGGGACTGAGTGGTCATGGAAGATCCATCCTGTCAACTCCCCTCACAGAAATGAAGTGGCAGAGGCTGTGTTCAAAAGAAAAGAACCAGGAGGCCAAGTGGGAGGTGTGACATTACAGGAAAAGACTTCTTACTTTCATGTTTTGCACACAAGAGGACGGTATAGCACCAGAAACAATAGGTGTGGCTGCCTTCAGGGGGAGCTCGACACGTTAGAGATTACCATTATTTCTATTCATTATTATTTTGTATAAGGACTGATGGTGGTTTACAGGATAAGTGTACAAAGGGAGAGGCAATGCTCCCCCTAATTTTTCATGTGCGTGAGCAAAAACAAAAACTCCCTGAGTGAACATTCCTTGGATGGTGAGCAACATCGGATGTTCACACTCTGGCTACGCCAGTACCACACTTGTTAAACACCCGAGATCATAACAAGTGTTATCATAGCTTATTAAAAGAACCAAAGTACAGCTGTTATTTCCATTAAGATTACTTTAATATAAGAAATTTGGCCCACTTACAATGTTCTCATATCTCTCTTCTATCCCCCTGGTCATATTTGTTGGGTTTGGGGTAGTGTATTTGTCATTAAAGTATGTATAATAGCATGTTTTTTAGCCTTTCTACAACTCACAATGTAACAGCATTTAATGATTAATATCCATAAAGGGAAATTCTTTAAAACGACACTAGAATAGACACACATTTGACTGAGAACTTAAATTTCACCTTATTTTTCCCGTCTGTCCTTCTCACTTTTCCAGTGGTTGTAGACTTTGTCCAGGTTGATGTCTGCTTCTTGCTTTGACTTTATGCGCATCAGCTGGTCCAAATGTGCCACTTCAAGACGGTTTCTGGATGCTGTTTTGATTTGATTCATTAAACTGAAGCCTCTTTCACAATCTGCACCGGATGCTTGAAATGTAGCACAAATATCCACAAGCTGTGAGATTTCCTTTACAGTAGATCATCACATCTAAGTGTTGCAGAAGTAGAGAAGGTGTAGTATTAGACACGAGCAGAATTAGTCCGTAATACATTACAGTTTCTGATAAATCATCCGTTGGATCAGGTCAACATTTACCTTAAATTGACATTTTTTATGGTATTTTATTCTGAAATACTAAAGCAGATCCATTTGAAATCACCTCGGACCCTTCTCCTCCTGCATATCAGCTGTTCACTCTGTTACCTTCTGGTAGACGCTACAGGTCCCTGCGTACAAAATCAGTCAGATTCAGAGACAGTTTTTTCCCAACAGCCGTACGGACACTAAACCAAGTCACCATCTAAAGTATTCATAACTGTCTGCCTACTGTTGTACTGATTGACACAGAGATGTGAGCATGTCCTTGCTGTACTGAAAACAAATTCCACCAACTTGTGTGGTCATTAATAAACAAATCTGAATCTGAATTTGATGAGTGTCAAGTAGAAGAGGTGTACTATTAGACACAAGCAGAATTAGTCTGTAATACGTTACAGTTTCTGATAAATTGTCTGTTGGATCAGGTCAAAGTTAAACAGAAATTGGCATTTTTGATTGAGTTTTATTTTGAAAACCCAAAGCAGATCCAGTTGAAATTTGTAGAGTGTCAAGTAGAGGAGGTGTACTATTAGACACAAGCAGAATTAATCCGTAATACATTAAAGTTTCTGATAAATCGTCTGTTGGATCAGGTCAAATTATACCTTAAATTGTCATTTTTGATTGTGTTTTATTTTGAAAACCCAAAGCAGAGCCATTTGAAATTTGATGAGTGTCAAGTAGAGGAGGTGTAGTATTGGGTTAGGGTAGGTCTGAGTGTCATTTCCAGGTTGTTAGCTGCTCCTACTACCATAATACATAACCAAATATTCACAGCAAAATCACCAGTGTTGTATCAACACCACCAGTGTTTAAATCAACACTGAGAGCAGGGCCGGTTCTAGGCATAGGCTGATTAGGCAATTGCCTAGGGCGCCCTCTGCTGGAGGGGGCGCCAAATTGTCCCTTTAAAAAATTATTTATTTATTTTGACAAACTGCTGGACACACCATTCATCTCATGTAAAGAGCAAAGTCAGTAATAAATAAATAAATACATAAACTAAATAAATAAATAAAAAGCACAACTTTTGCTGCATGAACAGTGAACGGTGGCGCCCCATGGCTACCTGCTGCCGCCGCTGTGATCAGGTAAGGTGGGGGAGAGGCGCGCTGTGCGCATCCCTCCATCCGGTTGTTTATTGATAACCAGTGTTGGGAGTAACGACTTCCAAAGGTTATTAATTACTGTAATGCATTGCTTTTTTCGGTAACGCAGTAATGTAAGGCATTACAGACAAAAAGCTGTAATATTTTAACGTCAGTGCGCGTTACAGTGCAAGTTTAACCCGGATTGAGGCGGTGGGTTCTTCAGAGGAGAAACGTCACTCAGTGAAAAATGTGGTCAGACAGAGCAGAGAGGAGTGAATCTGCAGCCAGTGAAACAAGTCCGGTTCTGTCCGGTCCGAAACTCATGCGTGGTTCGGTTCGGAACTCGTCCTAACTGTCCCGTTCCTAGGGGGGCCGCCAGGGATTTTGGGCCCCATGAAAAAATATCAAGTTGGGCCCGGTGGCAGCTCCATAGGGGGCGCTGGGGCTCCGCCCTCCCTGATGTGAAGGGAGAACATTTTTTAAAATATATATAATATATATGAGATATTGGCTGTTGTTCTCCATCATCAACACTAGATTTGATATTTTATTGTGTTCAAGGTTATCGTATCACGTTTATTCATTAAAATTATCAGGAGATTTTGTTTCATTGACCTTTCTGGTGAATTCTTTGAAAATCACTGGGATTTTTGTTCTAAAAGCTACATAAACAAACAGACCCTTATGAGACCTCCCATAATTCAGTCAGCATCAAAACCTCTGATTTCAAGGTATTTAGTGGAAGGTTTTCTTTATTTCCTTTAAGAAGGCTCTAATAGTAATCTCACAGTAATTTTTGTAACATTAACAGACTAAATATCATTTCAACCTGCCCAGCATCAACACAGACTGTAAGTTGTTACTGATTCATATAATCATCATTGTGTGGAAAAATAATGTGTTTATCACAAAAAATAACCATTTATGTGTAGCCCGTCATAAAGAGTGAGACGGCACAAGAACTAACCTTCTGTGGGTTCTTTATTCCCCGACTATACCAAAAAGAAATACAGCATTAATACTAGAACTTTGAAGAAAGTTAAATTGTATTTTAATGACATAGAACTCCCATAGGCTAAGTAACAGTATGGACAGGTGACCTAAGGTATTGTTTTTAGAAAGCTTGAATCACAGTACTTCAGTCCCTTTTTAGTAAACAGTCCATAGAACCTGAAATCTCCAGCTAACTCACTAGTAGCGTTATTTTACATTTACTGAGCACAGACAACAGTAGCGGCTCGTTCTCTATGAAAACAAAAATAACAGAAAAACACAGAGCACATCTGAACAAGTTACAGTAAATGCATTACTCAAATAGAACACAGTCATTAACATTCAGCCTTACAGACATTCATTAAATCAAAATACACTTTTTGGACAAAGAAAAATAATGAACTCACTCACTGCGAGTTGAATCCTGAACACTAAGCTGCACGTGTGGAGCTCAGTACAGCACTAGAATCTCCCCTCTGAGTAGTGCAGAAACATTTAAAGTTAAACAATCATAATCAGAACAGAAAGTCTGACAGATTTCCAAGTTGAAACAAAAGTATTCCATCAACTTACGCCTTTTCACTATCCAGCAACTACTTGATAGTTTCCTCGTCATGCAAAGTCTCATGAATGTCTACAAAACCAGCAGGAACACGGAGTTATAAGCACCAAACTCGACTTTCTCGATTAAACACCCTATTTCTCACAACTTAAGTTGATAATTTTGATATTATGTTATGACTTTTCATGTATTTATCATGCACATGGACAAAACATACCATTTCAGTCCTCTGCTCTGTCGTTCTCCCACGTGTTACAGCAGCACAACGTTTTACGACACCCTGCACTGCTCAGGAGCTGCTCCTAAAAGGACAGTGTCCCCGAAACCCCCAGACAGCTCTCACAATAACCATTACATGAGGGGGAATTCCTAGGGGAATTTTAGGAGTATGTGACCTTTATTTGCCCTGCGTCCAGTCTATTATGAAGAATACTAAGTTCACCTGGCTACATATGTTTATTTGTAATAGTTCTGTATAATCTCCTCCGTGAACCGCCACCTTATCGTGGTGGAGGAGTTTGAGTGCCCTAATGATCCTAGGAGCTATGTTGCCTGGGGCATTTGTGCCCCTGGTAGGGTCACCCATGGCAAATTGGTCCTAGGTGAGGGGTGAGACAAAGTGCGGTTCAAAAGACTCTTTATGGAAATACAATCATCGAGCCAGTGTACCCGGCCCGGAGGGTTACCGGGGTCCCACCCTGGAGCCAGGCCTGGGGTTGGGGCCCGTGAGCGAGCGCCTGGTGGCCGGGCATTCGCCCATGGGGCCCGGCCGGGCCCAGCCCGAACTGGATACATGGGCTCATTCACCTGTGGGCCCACCACCTGCAGGAGGAGCATGAAGGGTCTGGTGCAATGTGGATCGGATGGCAGACCAAGGCGGGAGCTTTGGCGGTCCGATCCCCGGACACAAAAACTGGCTATTGGGACATGGAACGTCACCTCTCTGGCGGGGAAGGAGCTGGAGCTTGTGGAAGAGGCTGAGCGATACCGGCTAGATATAGTCGGGCTCACCTCGACACATAGCGTTGGCTCTGGAACCCGAGTCCTTGAGAGGGGTTGGACTCTCTTCTATGCTGGAGTTGATCCGGGTGAGAGGCGGAGGGCTGGGGTGGGCTTTCTGTTAGCCCCAAGACTCTCTGCCTGTATGTTGGGGTTTTCTCCGGGGGATGAAAGGGCAGCTTCCCTGCGCCTTCGGGTTGGGGAAAGGGTCCTGACTGTTGTTTGTGCTTATGCACCAAATAGCAGCTCAGAGTACCCACCCTTTTTGGAGTCCCTGGGATGAGTGCTGGATAGCGCTCCTACTGGGGACTCCATAGTCCTGCTGGGAGACTTCAATGCTCAATGGGCAATGACAGTGTGACCTGGAGGGGCGTGATTGGGAGGAACGGCCCACCCAATCTGAACTCGAGTGGTCTGTTTTTGGACTTCTGTGCAAGTCGCACTTTGGCCATAACGAACACCATGTTCGAACATAAGGATGCCCACCGGTACACCTGGTACCAGGTCAGCCTAGGTTACAGGTCGATGATTGACTTTATAGTTGTATCATCTGACCTGAGACCATATGTTTTGGACACTCGAGTGAAGAGAGGAGCGGAGCTGTCAACTGATCACCACCTGGTGATGAGTTGGATCAGATGGCAGGGGAAGATGCCGCGCAGACCTGGTAGACCCAAACGTATAGTGAGGGTCTGCTGGGAACGCCTGGCAGAAGAACCTGTCAAGATGGTCTTCAACTCCCACCTCTGGCAGAGCTTCGACCGCGTCCCGAGAGCAGTGGGGGACATTGAGTCCGAATGGGCCTTGTTCCACTCTGCGATTGTTGAGGCGGCTGATGCTAGCTGTGGTCGCAAGGTAGCCGGTGCCAATCGTGGCGGTAACCCCCGTACCCGCTGGTGGACACCAGAGGTTAGGGGAGCCGTCAGGCTGAAGAAGGAGGCCTACAAGGCATGGCTAGTCTGTGGGTCTCCAGAGGCAGCTGATGGGTATCGGAGGGCCAAGCGAGGTGCAGCAGTGGCAGTTTCCGAGGCAAAATCTCGAGCGTGGGAGGAGTTTGGTGAGACCATGGAGAAAGACTATCGGTTGGCTCCAAAAAGGTTCTGGCAAACCATCCGACGCCTCAGGGGAGGAAGGCGGCAACTCGCTCACACTGTTTACAGTGGGGACGGGGAGCTGCTGACGTCAACTGGGGCTATAGTCGGGCGGTGGAAGGAATACTTTGAGGCGCTCCTCAATCCCACCGACACGCATTCCTATGAGGAACCAGAGCTGGGAGACCTGGGGACGGACTGTCCAATCTCTGGGGCAGAAGTCGCTGAGGTAGTCAAAAAACTACGCAGTGGCGGAGCCCCGGGGTTGGATGAGATCCGACCTGGGTACCTCAAGGCGATGGATGTTGTAGGTCTGTCGTGGTTGACACGTCTCTGCAACATTGCATGATCATCGGGGGCAGTCCCTGTTGAGTGGCAGACCGGGGTGGTGGTTCCCATTTTTAAGAAGGGGGACCAGAGGGTGTGTTCCAACTATAGGGGGATCACACTCCTCAGCCTCCCTGGGAAGGTCTACTCCAGGGTACTGGAGAGGAGGGTCCGGTCGATGGTTGAACCTCAGATAGAAGAGGAGCAATGTGGTTTTGGTCCTGGTCGTGGAACTGTGGACCAGCTCTTTACCCTTGCTAGGGTGATGGAAGGGTCATGGGAGTTTGCCCAACCAATCCACATGTGTTTTGTGGATTTGGAGAAGGCTTATGACCGTGTCCCCAGGGACACCCTGTGGGGGGCGCTCCAGGAGTACGGGGTGGATGGTCTTTTGTTAAGGGCCATTCAGTCCCTGTACCAGAGGAGTGTGAGTCTGGTCCGCATAGCCGGCAGTAAGTCGGACCTGTTTCCAGTGAGGGTTGGACTCCTCCAGGGCTGCCCTTTGTCACCGGTCCTGTTCATAACCTTTATGGACAGGATTTCTAGGCGTAGCCGTGGTGTGGAAGGTGTTGAGTTTGGTGACAGGAGAATCTTGTCTCTGCTTTTTGCAGATGATGTGGTCCTCCTAGCTTCATCAGGCTCTGACCTACAGCTCTTGCTGGGGAGGTTCGCAGCCGAGTGTGAAGCGGCTGGGATGAGGATCAGCACCTCCAAGTCTGAGGCCATGGTTCTCGGTCGGAAAAGGGTGGCTTGCCAACTCCAGGTCGGGAGAGAGATCCTGCCCCAAGTGGAGGAGTTTAAGTATCTCGGGGTCTTGTTCACGAGTGAGGGAAGGAGGGAGCGGGAGATCGACAGGCGGATTGGGGCAGCGTCTGCAGTGATGCGGACGCTGAACCGGTCTGTTGTGGTGAAGAAGGAGCTGAGCCGGAAAGCAAGGCTCTCGATTTACCGATCGATCTACCTCCCAATCCTCACCTATGGTCATGAGCTTTGGGTAGTGACCGAAAGAACGAGATCGCGGATACAAGCGGCAGAAATTGGTTTTCTCCGCAGGGTGGCCGGGCTCAACCTTAGGGATAGGGTGAGGAGCTCGGACATTCGGGAGAGACTCGGAGTAGAACCGCTGCTCCTCCATGTCGAAAGGAGCCAGTTGAGGTGGTTCGGGCATCTTGTTAGGATGCCCCCTGGACGCCTCCCCAGGGAGGTGTTTCAGGCATGTCCTGCCGGCAGGAGGCCCCCGGGTCGACCCAGGACACGCTGGAGAAAATATATCTCTGGTTTGGCCCTGGAGCGCCTTGGGATCCTGCCGGAGGAGCTGGTAGAAGTGGCTGGAGAGAAGACTGTCTGGAGCTCCCTAATTGGGATGCTGCCCCCGCGACGCGGACCCGGATAAGCGGAAGAAGACGAGACGAGAGACGAGTTCTGTATAAGGTTGGGTATTGAAAGGGTTTCATTAGGTACCGGTGCCATTTCGATACTTTTAAAACGGTACCGGTTCCTAAACGGTATTTAAATCGGTACTTTTAAAACCTAAAAACACAGATTTTTTTTAATGATCCCCTGACTTTTTATTTCTTAAGGCAAAAGGCCGAGCCAAACATCAAATTCTTCATAATTTAAAGAAAGAAAATATTAACATTATACTGTACATTAATTAAATGTACAAAACATTAACTGAACAATTATTAACTGAACATCAACTCAATCTACTGATTAACAATGGAAATACAATCTGAACTGACCCTCAGATCGGTGCTCTTTGGTGTTCTTGTTGTCAAACAGTGAAAATTTGGTTTTGATTTTAAGTTTTATTTATTTGCATGTTTTTTTTCCCTGTTTTTATAATTATTATTGCATGTTTTAATATTGTTTGTTTTTAATTCTTTGGATCGCTGTGGACTGATTTTAACGTGACTGATAATCACTATCACCTGTTGTAAGTGGGCGTGTCCAGGAAGAAACTTATTTAGGTGCCACTCAGGTTGGCAGAGCGACAGAGAGAGTGAACAGGACAGAAAAGAAAAGGACAGACAACGAAGGAAATGAAAGGTGTGCTGAAGGAAAAAAGGAGAAGCAGCAGGATGTGAGGAGGAGGCAGATCGGCTGTCCCGGTGAGCGGCGAGGAGTCGAGCGTCTGGTCCCCGCAGCTGGAGCCAGGATCCTCGCTCCAGCTGCGGGGACCAGCTGCGCGTCCCACCGATCTCATGGGACGCGCTGCGAGTGAGTGACGGCCAGCATGAAGTGGACCTCTGCCCGCACCATTCAGACCAGTGTGCTCTGCGGGGCGAAGAGATGCGAGGAGCCGCGGCTGACGTCACCGCTGGACTGCCACACAAGGAGATGGCCGAGTGCGCGTGTCGGGGTTGTGTTTCCTGCGGCAGTCTGTTGCGTGCGTGTCACGTGACGTTTGTGTGCTACAGGCTACAGCTTATTAACGGCAAACACCAGAGGGCGTAATTAGGCGGCTATATTTTGGGGCACCGAAATGGCGCACCGAAATTCACGTTGTATTTCGGTCCGGGTAGTACCGATGATGTAACGGTCGGGTCCATACCGGAACCGAACTTCGGTACCCAACCCTAGTTCTGTATAATGTCATTATACACATCACAGCATGCTGGCTTCTTTGCATCATGTTTAGGTGAAACTAGTATTTGGGGGTATTTAACGTATTGCTTAGAACTTAATCTGCAATGTTGTGATGTGGAAAATAAAGGATTTTTAAGGTAAATTATGTGGAGAAAAACATATTAATGCTTTAATCTTGTCACCTGTAAAAAACAACAACAAATCCTTTATTGACAGTAACTTTGAGTCATGGAGGATTTGGGTCAGTCAGCTGAACATATCAGCAGGTTTCAACCATAAAACTATTTACAACATGATGAGTCTCTGAAAACAGCTGTCAGGTTGAAGGACAGCAAAACTCTGCTGAAGTCCTGTCAGATAAATGTGTTTTTTAATGTTTGATTGACTGAAATTGAAGCTGAAACCATTGAGTCGCGCTGAGAAACAGCTGAAGCTGCGCGCTCTAGGAGCTGCATGCGCGCGCTCCCGTGATGAACTTTCATTTTATGACCAAACGCCTCTAACTCTCTGATAATGGATACACGTGTGTTAAAGTTGTTAGCGAGGTCCTGGAGAGAAGTGACGCCGACGGTTATGCAGCTTCCTGGAGCTGACAGGACAAACACGGAGGTTCTGACGGGAGGTTGGTCTGCTCCAGCTCCGTGTTTCCTTCAGCCGAAGAGACGTGACTCGGGCGGACTGTACCATTTCATGCCGATATGAGGAGGGTTTCAAATAATTTTTAAAATAAATAAAGTAGTCACATCTGATATACATTTTATGAAGACAAAATGATTGTTTGCGTAATGTCTTAATTTTAACAAAAATACTGAGGAGTAAGTACTTGTGATTTTTAAACTTAAACATTTTTTTTTAATTAGAGACTTTTTTGGGCCCCCTAAAAGTCGTGGGCCCTTAGAATCTTCCTAACCTTCCCCCCCTTTACGGCGCCCCTGCGAGTCGTGCGCGCTCACGGCATCCAAGGCCCGTTAAGACATATGAGCGCATGCAGCGCTCCGTAAACTGAAGCGAGCAAACTGAGAGGTAGTTTCAAAATAAAGAGTCACTCTGTTATTCACGTCAGAAGTTGGAGAGTTCACTCTCTCGCCCACTGAGCAGAGGAAACGCGCGTCATGCAGCGTCTGCTGCAGCAGGGAGGAGCAGACAGGTGGAGGAGAAGCAGACAGGTGGAGGTAGGAGTCAGTCAAACTAATGAATAAGGAGCTTGTGCAGAGAGATATGTTTATAGATTTAAATATACTGTATATAGATATGATGGAATAATATATGGATAGGTAGGGATATATGGAGAGATATGGATGATAGATGGATGGATCAATGATAAATGATGGATGGATGGATAATAAATGATGGATGGGTTAATACCCAGATAGTTGTATATCTCCATGTATCCATCCCATCACCTTCCACTGGATGTGTAATGAACTACATTTATAGTCAAATCCATATTTACAGTTATTTTGATGAGAGTAACTAAAAGTAATGCAAAAGTAGTGTAATGCCTTACATTTAAAAAACAGTAATATTGTAATGTAACGAATTACTTAAAAATGACAGTAACAAGTAATAAATAATGCATTACAGTTTTGAAGTAACTTGCCCAACACTGTAGATAATGTATGATGAGTCTGTGACGTTGTCAGTAATAGCACCTTGTTAAAAGTCGCTGGCAGAATGAAAAGACAAAGCAAGCCCTCTGGGGCAGCCTTCGGGAAATGAAGAAAGGAAGACGAGGAAAAACGGGCCCAAAGTAGAAGTATTTAATTAATATACATGAAATTGCGAACATTTTTCCTGGACCATCATTTAGCAAGTTAGCTAAGACTAAAGGGCTATCATGCTGTTGTGCCCCCCACTTATTATATGAATGAATGTCATCAGTTCAAGTTTATCCAACTTTAGTACATTGCTTACTACTTAGAATTTGCAAAAGTTACGTTGTTTCTGTTCTGGGCAGTAGGGGGCACCAAAATCATTTTTCGCCTAGGGCACCATTCAGTCCAGGGCCGGCCCTGACTAAGAGTGACTAGTTGAGTCCACTGGACCCAAATAGTCACTCTCAGTGTTGATTGTGCACTGGTGATTTTGCTGTGTGAATAAAAATGCATCAAGAACAGGATATGATTTTTATTTATATGAACACATTTACACATATAGATCAAGCCTTTTACTCAGGGAGAAGCTTTAGCATAAAGGTACGTATTTTTTAGATAGATAATGTTATGGTATAACTGCATGAAATGCAATTGGTAAGTATTTTACTTTGATAATCACTCATCACAGATGTAAATCAAGCCATGTTTGTGAGTCCAAAACCTGCTGGAATTGAGCTTTTATTTTGAAAGGAGCTGGTTAAGATGAACACCGTAATGCCGAGCGTCGTGGTGCACGTGAAAATCGAAGGAGGGCTGGCTTGACGGCAGTGGATTGTTGATACCAGATTGTTTTAGTGACCACTCCATTATTTACTGTATCTGGAAAATGTCTACTCCTCAGACTCCTCCTAAAATCATTAGGTTATGTGAATTACATGCTTTTCATAATGAACTCTTTCTCCATGACTTACAGCTGATTAACTGGGATAGCCTTTTACTATTTCCTGATATAGATATTGCTTGGAAATATTTCTACTCTGAGTTTCTTGGTGTTCTTGATAAACATGCTCCTTGGATTAGTGTTAAAGTTAAAGGCACACACCTTCCTTGGATCAACTCATCGCCCTGTACAAACAACGTGACAAAGCATGAAAAACCGCTAAAATGACTAATAGTCATGTGGACTGGTGTGAATATAAGAAGCTGAGAAATTACTGCACGACTCAAACCAGGAAGGCTAAAGCTGACTTTTATAGGAAGGAACAGTTTGAATAACAACTTTAACAATCCTAGGAAATTCTGCAGTACAGTCAATAATTTACATGGGAAATCTGATATTACATCAACTAATTTAAGAATTGGTAATAACTCTTACTAATAATCCTGCTGAAATTGCTGAAGCTTTCAGTCTACATTTTGCAAATATTTCCCAGCTGGCTCCTTCATCTTCCCTGGGTACTTATGATCTACCTCAAAACTGCTCCAGTACATTCTCTTTCTTAAACATCCTTCCCAGTGATGTCCTGTTGACTATTAAAACACCGTCGTCCTCTACTGTTTCAGGTCCTGATGGTATTGAATCTAGGTTTATTAAACTAGCTTCTGGTGTTCTCACTTATCCTCTCTCGTTTCTTTTTAATCTTTCATTTGACACTTGTTCAGTCCCAAAGGAGTGGTAATGCACTAAGATTTTTCCATTATTCAAGGGTGGTGATTTGTGTGAGCCAAACAATTACAGACCAATTGCTATAAATAATGTTACTGTAAAAATCTTTGAAAAGGTAGTATTTAATCAGCTATGTAGTTATAAATAACTTATCATCAATCAGGGTTCAGAAAACATGTTTCCACCGCTACTGCTCTGGTGAAACTTACCAACGACGACATATACTCTGGCCTTGATAATAGCCAGGCTACAGGTGACATTTGATCTGGTTGATCACTATTTGCTCCTTGAAGAACTTCTTTTGGTTTATCTAGGAACTCTTTACTCTGGTTTCATTCTTTTTTTCATCACCGTTCTCAAATTACTGTTTTTAACAAATGCCAGTCCAGACAATGGGGAGTTGTGAGAGGTGTTCCTCAAGGTTCTTCCCTGGGACCTCTCTTATTTTCTATTTTTATTAACTTTGAATTTCCATCCCCTCTATTTTTAATGATACCACTTTTTTTTTTGTCATTAAACAAAATAAAATTAGTCTTGTTAAGATTCAGTGTTAATCTGTTAATGTCAAACCAGTTTTTAATTTTCATCAATTCAATATTTATCACTTTAGTTACCTCACTTATTTCAGATCCTGAATAAAACAACGTGGTATCATCAGCAAACAGAACCGTACCAAGGAGCTCAGATACATTTACCAGGTCATTAATGAACAGTTTTGGTCCCAGAACCAACCCTTGTGGTACACCATAATTAATATTACACAGTCCTGATCTGGTATCATTTATCTGAACAAATTGTTTCCAATGAACTAAATAGCTTTTAACCCACTGATGAGCCACCCCTCTTATTCCATATTGATGTAATTTGTAACTTGAATGCTCTATGATGTCAAATGCTTTCTTTAAATCAATAAAAATGCTGATAAAGTAGTTTTTATTGTCTATTGCTGTTGATATTTAACCACTCTGTTAATGCCATTCTGGTCTCACTGTGATATACGTAGAAGTCATCATACCTCATTACGATTCCTCGGCGTAGAACTGAGTCAGGTTTTTCTGTCAAAGCTCCGACCGATTCTGATGTTCTAAGGTCTGTTATTTCCTTTAGGCAGTTTAGAACCCTGGTCTATGAACATCACCCACCTGCAATTGTTCTGAACTTACCATTGAATCACCATTTAGTCATATCATACCCACATTTATTTTTTCCTAAACTTCTCTGTGTCGTGTACGCTTTCCTCTGTATCGATTTGTTGCGCCAATTATATGTTTTGTTTGTTTGTGATTATTGAATATGTACATGAGTGTTTGTGTATTTGATCACACCATTTATTCTACTTGATTAGATTGACTCTCCTTTATTTTAATTTTGTTTTGCTTTTATTTTGAAGTTGTGGTCGTGTTACTTTAGTCTCAGTGTCATTTTATTTGATGGATTGAAATGATTTTGTTATCTTGGCTTTCTGTTTGCATTGAGGACCCACTTGAAAATGAGATGTTTCATCTCAAGTGGTTTCATCCTCTTGAAATATAAGTTAATAAATAAAAAGCACACACAATATCAGCTAACAGGTTGGTTACTCTACAGCCTGGAGGACTTCATTTTAAAAAGGAGGTTTTATCACTGAAACCTTTGATTTCTGGGTTTTGAACCTGAACAGCTCGTTTTGTAGTTTTTAAATGAACCGGACCTGAACCTCAGGTCTGTGAAAGGAGGGTCCTCTATCTACGCACTTCTCGGCCACCGTAGTCCTCCACCCTCCTCTGCACCTGAACCAGTCCTGCGGGCTGTCAGATCTTTTATGTTCCTCCAGCATGTTCTCAGGGTCACTCTCACGCTAACGCGCGGCGTCAGAGGAACCTCAGAGGAACGGGTCGGTCCAGGCAGCAGACGGTGAAGCTCATCATGGGTAAGCAGCAGCAGCGGTTTGTTCTCAGACCGGGCAGCCGCCGGGGGTGGCATCCTTTCAGGGGGCGCACAAACGCCGAGTAAAAAAAAAAGAAGAAGAAGAAGAAAGAAATCCGCGCCGCGAAGTGGTTTTCTATGATCTTTCATAGAATATTTAACATTAGATGTCACCTCTTTAGCAGCAGACCACAGTTTGTTTGGACAGGTTTATCAGAAATGTGACTCCTTCATTGAAATTGTTGCACTGATTATTTTTCACATGGTTTGTTCAGTAAAAGGTGGCATTTTCTACAATAGTCTACAGTCTGTCAGTTCAATAGCAAATTCTAAAATAATTTGGATCATCATCTGGTCATGAGCCCCCCCCACCCCACCCGGACAAGACCTACCATCTATCTCATCAGCCACATCGTTCTCAGTCTAGAACCTTAGACCCCTAGAATAGATTTTATTTGATATTTCATATAATATAGAATAAATACAATAATAATAATACATAATTTAATATGTGCCATTTAGAAAAAGGAATGTTCAATATTCGTTCTTATAAAACGTACCCTGGTGGTGGGCGGTCCCGCCTGGGGAGTAGTTCCATGTAGGACCGCCACTGTGGGTCAGATCCTTATCCACCGAACAGAACTTGGCTCTGATTCTAGAAGTGAAACTGATTTATTACTTAGAATTTCTGTGAAAGGTTCTGGACAGAAATCTTCAACAATAACAGTAACGTTGTTAATGTTAAGAGTTTTGATGTGACTGAGCAGCATCGGGGTAAACATTAAACCGGCCTGCTGTTGGGAGGAGGAGCTACGCTCCAGCAGAACAGGAAGTTCATTCTAACTGATCAGACGGGTCAAAGGTGAACAGTCTGTTTGCTTGGTGCTGTTCTCCGTCATGGACTCTAAAGCTACAGTCACTCATTCAGCTGATGGGGGGGGCCTTCAGCGGAGCCAGGCGGACCCTCCAACCAGCAGCAGGCCAGGTGGGTGGAGAGTTTGACCCCCAGACACAGCAGCTGGAGCGGGGATCAAACCGACAACCCTCCTGTTACCGGATGACCTCTCTAGCCACTGATCCACTGCCCGTTACCAGACACGGCTCATAGGTTCCTACACTAGTTATCCTGTGCTGGTTGGTTAAATCTTTAGTTTAAGACGGAGGTGTTCCTCCAGCTAGTCAGGAATCAAAGTCCTCAGCCTTCCTGGGCGCTGAGGGACCGTCAGCCAGTTGACGACTCCTTTTCTGACATCGAGTCTCATATTTATGATTGTGACTCTCCTGTTTGATTTTGAACATTAACGACTTTCAGACACATAACTATGAGTAAATGACACCATGTGACCTGTTTATATTATATTGTTATGCAGCAGTAATAAACCTCAGGAAACTAGTTTTAACTGTAAAGTCAGTGTGGCGCCCCCTGCTGCACCACAGAGGTAAAACAGAGACAAAGACCAGCTGGTTTTCAGGTCAGGACTCCATGTCGGAGCTGCTTTTTACCTCCTAATAACTGAGATCGTCTGTTGGTTCCACCTCTAATCATCATCATCATCATCATCACACCTTCAGGCCTCCATCAATCTGCTCTGAAAATGATCAAAATCATTTCCATATAAAGTTCTGGTTCTGAACTCGACTTCTTGTCCTCACAGCTCAGAAATCAGCTCTGATCGTTTTCGCTCACCAGAGTCCAGCTTCGTTCAACGCCTCCGCCCTGGACGTGGCGGTCCAGGAGCTGGAGAGTCAGGGGTTCAGGGTCACCGTGTCTGACCTCTACGCCATGAACTTCAGGGCCAGCGCCTCTGAGAATGACATCATCGGTGAGTCTCTAGAGACATCTCAGTACGTCTCCTCCTGGAGGATCTGATTTCTCGTCTCCTGTTGGTTTCTGTGACTCTTTCTGATCAGATTTTCTCTTTTTACGTTGATTCTTTTCATTTAAAGTGTGATTATATTTGTTTTGTCTTTAAAGTGAGTCTTTATTCTCGTCCTTTTACGTCTCATCTGTTCGAGGTCTCCCTCCACGTTTAGCCTGACTCTGACCTTTTCATTAGAAAGGCTCTGATTCTGGTTTTGAGGGCCGATTCTGATCAGCTCTGACTGATTGATCCTAAAGTTATAAAACAGAACAACTTTAGATGGATGACACAGGTCCTTCCAGATGGAACGTGGGGGTTTCTCCTTTTTAAAGTTCTTTTCAGTTTCTGAGTCTTTTCTCTGCTTATTTTGTGTAAACAGAGACTTCAGAAACCTTTTTTAAAAGACCATCAAACAGTTTGAGGTCGTTTCTGGTTTCGACTAAACTTTATTTTGTGTTTTTTTTTTTTAAATTCTGATTTGATTTAAATGAAAATAAAAAGCTGCAGAAGCATCCAGGTCCTCAGAGCGTTGGGGCGGACTCTGGTTCTGATCCAGACCAGGTTTATTTCAGGAGGTTTTTGGTGACAGACTCTGACGTGTTCTGTGCAGGTGACCTGAAGAACCCGGAACACTTCTGTTATGGAGAGGAGACCTTGCAAGCCTGGAAGGAGCGCCGACTCAGCAGCGACATCGTGGATGAGCAGCGCAAGCTAGAGGAGGCAGACCTCATCATCTTCCAGGTCAGAGGTCACCACTGCTCTGATTGTCTGTTCTGGGTTTAGGAGGCTGGAGCAGATCTTCAGTTTACCTAGTCCACATTCTAAATGAGTTGTTGGTGTGTCAGGGAGTGTGTGTGTGTGTGTGTGTGTGAATCCAAGATGGCGCTGCAGCCAACAGCCGCCGTTCTTTGCTCCTTTGTTCTTTTCCCGTTTTTCTCACAATCAAAGACCTTGTCTGTGACGGCCGATAATCACTCAGTGTGAAACAGCCTTTAGGCCTTGCAGAGGTTTTAGCATAGCTGGATCTGGCTCATAAAACGCAGATCAAACCCCGAACAGCTTCACCTGTCAGGACAAACGAGGTGAGACCACGTCACCAGTGCTGAAGTCTGAATCCTGACTAGGTTGAACCAATCAGAAGAGCCTGAGAAGTCAAAGGTCGTTACTTCTTATCACGTTTCTACAAACTCTGATTTCTCAGAAACTCCAGAAAAAGATTTTATATGACACTTATGGTTTAAACCAAACAGTTATTAATGCACTGAGATTAATATAAAACACAATTAAATCACTAATATTAGGTTCTTTTATTAATCCAAGTTTAAATTAGGCGTGTCAAATTATCGCATTAATTGCGATTAATTAGTTACAGCCATATTTAGCACGTTACGTTTTTTAATCATGTTAATCTCATTATTAATTTTACTGTTTCGTCATGCGTGTTTCCGTTGTAGTGGGAGTGAGTTTCAGAGACAAGACGCAAAGCATCTAGTGTAGAGTACAACCACAGCTAACGCTAGCAGCCCAGAAGCTCTTCATCAAACTGACCTGGAGGATGAGCAGTCAGAGACGAATGTTCCTGCTGAGTGGATAGAGACAAACTACAGGCCGATCAACATGGTGGAAGACGAGGAGCTAACAGAGCCACAGCGGGACCGACTGACCCACCGGGCCGGTCCATACTGGACCGACTGCACATCCTGTGATCTGAGTGGCTCGTTCTAATCTGCACTTCCTGTTGCGGGGCTAAGGAGTGCTCACACGCTAGTGGATGCTCAGTGACACACACGCCCTCAAGGACAATTCATCCTCCACAAGAAGAAAGAATTTCTTCTCTCTGGAGGTCTCCAAGAACAAAAATGATGTCGTTTTATTTTCGTAGACCCAGTTCAGCAGCGCTTGTTCTTGTGCACATCAGCTGAGCAGAACTTTTTTCTGCAGGACGTCCGAGAACAACTGCTGTGATTGGTCAGAAAGGGAGAATGAGTGTGGTTAGAGCGGGTAGTGGTTGACTTTTCTCAGGCGCCTGCTGTGCTGCTTTGTGCAGACGGACCTGAAGAGGCATACGGGTCTGGATCGACCTACACTGGTCTGCTGCTGATCCGGGACCAGCAAGGAATGCTCGTTTTAATCTGCACACACTCCCCCCCTCCCCTCCCCTCCCCTCCACACGCCTATGACACATCGCTGAAGGAGTTCGACAGCAGAGTTCTCTGAATGATTCCTGTCGAAACAAACTTTGTTCTTGCTCTCGGAGCTCCCCCAGCGAGAACAACGTTCTTGCCTCTCGTGGAGGA
This sequence comes from Callopanchax toddi, assembly GCA_006937965.1. NCBI lineage: Eukaryota > Metazoa > Chordata > Actinopteri > Cyprinodontiformes > Nothobranchiidae > Callopanchax > Callopanchax toddi. The sequence continues at coordinate 45,404 of SSNR01000239.1, forward strand.
TGAATTGGCCTTGAATCTTCAGCAAACTTCAGCTCAGGTCTGAGCTCAGGTTGTTCTAACGGTTTCTGAGAGGGGTGATTGATTATTGATTAGTTCTGATGACAAAACACACACTGGGCAGAGACTTTGTGTCAGGACTCACAAAGTGAAAGCTAACTCTTAGCTTGTGGTGTTGTGTGTGTGTGTGTGTGTGTGTGTGTGTGTGTGTGTGTGTGTGTGTGTGTGTGTGTGTGTGTGTGTGTGTGTGTGTCTGTGGTTGTGTAGTTTCCCATGTACTGGTTCAGCGTCCCCGCCATCCTGAAGGGTTGGATCGACCGAGTGTTCACTCAAGGTTTCGCCTTCACGCTGCAGAAGACCTACAAAAACGGCGTTTTCATGGTGAGACTGATCAGATTTACACGACCGCTTTACGAATCAGCTGATCCAACAGAAATGAAAGTTTCAGATTGTTTTACATTTTTATAACAGCAGCATGTTTCCTGTCGGATCAAATGGTGATGACGTGTGTGTGTGTGTGTGTGTGTGTGTTCTAAGGATAAGAAGGCCATGTTGTCCTTCACTACCGGAGCTACAGAGTCGATGTTCAGTCCTGACGGGATTAACGGAGACATTAACGTCACTCTGTGGCCTCTACAGGTGGGTTTTTAATGATGTGGATTCCCCTCAGAGTGATCCTGTACTATGGCGGGGGCGGAAACCAGACTGAAAGGTCTCCTGGTCTATTAGTCATGGTTCCACCCCTCTCTCGGTGCACTCTGGGATCAGAAACTATTCAGACTCTTAAAGACTGTTTGTTTGTTTGTTTGTTTGCAGAACGGCATTCTGCACTTCTGTGGATTTCAGGTTCTGGCACCTCAGATCTTCTGGTGTCCAGCTCACTGTCCTGCTGCCAAACGGACTGAGATGCTGGAAGGGTGGCGAGCACGCCTGAGAGGACTACTGGCAGAAAATCCTTTGACCTTTGCCCCCAGTGAGCTCTTTCACCTGAATTTTGAGGGTGGATTCCGGCTCCGACCAGAGGTGAGGAAAGAGCAGGAGCTGCAGCCGTTTGGCATCACCACCGGGCATCACCTCGGAAAAGCGCTGCCACCTGACAACCAGACCAAAGCTCCGCCCACTGGAAGCAGGAAGTAGAACTTCCTCTGAGTCTTCTAAACCAAGGCTGTGTTCGAAATGCCCACTTACTCACTTCATAGTGTTCACTATCTAATTCCCTAATGAAGAGAGAGGGAACAGCACTGTGTTTTGTATTTCCAACACCACTTGAATGCAGCATGATTTCAGTCAGGTGCCTCATAAATAAATCTGTCAGAGACACCTGAGTAAAACACTTGAATCTGAGCTGATGGACGGCATCATGGGAAATGTATATACCATCATTAGTCTCCATTACACTGATGTTATGTTTGGAACACACATTGTGATTACTGGTTAAACTTCGTCATAGAAACATTCATGTTCATGTGCTGAAGAGGGAGCAGATAGAGCAGGAACAGCAGAGGCTCCAACACAGAGCCCTGTGGGTCACCGTGGGTGAGGGAGGTGGAGGAGGACCTGGACCTGGACTGACTTACTGTAGAGTGAACGAGTGGACGTCTGGATCACAGCACCAACGTTTACCACATCAATATAGAAATGTGGGATTTTATGTTTTATGCTTCAAGCTGAAATAAAACTTGGACCATCAGAATCAGAGTTATATTTTCTTAGCATTATGCCCTGTTTATGTTGACGAGCCATAATTATTTTATTCTTGTAAGCTATAAACAGCACAATACAACACAATCTGTTTAGATGACAGGTGTAAGAAAGAACACAAAGGAACTTACCTTCATCGGAGAACGCAGAAGGTTTTCATTAGTTGAACAAATAAGAGACTGCAGCAGTCATACAACATCAAATTAGAAAAAAGAACACAAAACACATCAAACTGTCCTGTAATAAAAACAAACTCAAACACTCAAATCAGCATCTGACATGCTAACAGCCAAGAGAAGAGTTTACAGCATCACCTAAAATTAACTGGAAAAAACATTAAAGTTAAAAAAAAACCTGAGAATGCTTCAATAGAGAGTTAAACATTTCTCATAATTATGAGATTCTAAGTAAAAATTATGAAAAACTGGTACAGTCCGTGATCACGTGACGGGGGCGGCGCTTCACTGGCAGGCTGAGCGAGAAGAAGTGGACGGAGGAGTTTGTTGTTGTTGTTGTTGTTGTTGGTGGTGGTGGCTGCTGCGGCCTCCGGAGAGCTGAAACTCTGAGAGGACTTCACGGACTGACCCGCTCGTTAACCGGAGGCACCGGAAGTCCCGTCTGAGAGCCGCTGCGTCGAGCGGAAACAGCCCGAAACGGCCAAGATGAAATGGATGTTCAAAGAGGATCACTCCCTCGGTAAGAACGGAGGCCGCGGAGGGAAACTCCCGCTGCTGCTGGTTTTATTCGTCAGTGTAAAAACCGACTGGGGCTTTGATCTGAGTGAAGTGTTGTAAGGTCGAGGCTGGTGGAGGGAGGCACCGTAAGCTAGCTGCTGTATTAGTCAGGTTTATTCCACCATAACTCACTGACTCTAAATCACCTAAGGAATTTCTAAACAGGTAAACTTCAAGCTGACTGGGTCATTTCACTATCAGATGTAAATACTAGACTGGCTCCGCCCAGTGCAGTGATGCGGCAACAGGTCGGCCATATTGGGAGTGGAGCCTGTAAGAGCATTCAGGTACGAGCTGTGTTTGACATGTCTCATCCCTCATCCCCTACGTAGGGCACTACATAGTGACTCAGCCATTTTGTAGTAAATTTTCACTGCCATGTTTCATCCACTACATATGGAAAAAAAATAGTGTACTGGTAGAATTAGACCATAATGCAGTGCGGTCAGGCCTGAGAAGATGGTGGAAAGTCAGGTGGTGCAGTACTAATGTAGCTCATTCCATGTAAACAACAATTCTCCACCCTTGTTGAAAGTTCTGGCAACAGTTAGCGCTTAGTTAGATAAAAAACAACAACTACAGGTTTAAACTGGTTTTATTTCAGATCTAAAATCAGAGAATAAATTTACAACATGGTTTCAGCCGAAACCAACAGCAGGTCATCGTGGTCACGATGTCTTCATTCGTACAACACATTGCTTTCAGGTGGTAATATGCCAAACACAGGGTGGTCCCCTATCCCCTATGTAGTGGACTAGATAGTGAAGGCCATGGAGTGAGTGAATGAGAAAACATTTGGAACACAGCCATAGTCTTGTGTTTGAAATGTCCTCTCATTCACTCTAGTGAGGCGGATGTTTTGTAGTGGAGTTTAAATTCTAACCATTTGTTTTCATTCCCTATCTAGGACCTAGAGAAACTCGTCATGTGGTCCAATGAAAGTAGTGAACAGACGTTGTTCACTACCTCTGTGGAAAAAGACCACGATGCATTGTGCCGTGAGAGCATGCTAACGCTAACAGCAGACTACGTTTTTGGCAAACTCTTTCTTCCTAAACTCACTGTGTTACGTATTAAAATGTTAAACTACTGCTGAGTTATTGTTTGCTCCACCAGACTAATAGAAGTTATTGAAAATTAAGGAGACGGATGTCAGCTTAATGATCACATTTTCTTTAAAATGAACTACAAAATAAAAATAAAAGAAACAAGATCAGGACTTCTGAACCGGATCAGGAGTTCTGGACCGGATCAGGAGTTCTGTCTTCCCAGTAATCCTGGTGAGTTCTAGGGGGGTCAGTCGATCCTGTTGTAGAGGAAATTTGCTGATTGTCTGCTGAATGTCTCCTTTCACCTGATTGGTTGCTTCATTGATCAACAGCAGGAGCTTGATGGACAGGAGGAGGAGACTGAAGTGTGATTACAGCTGACCTCTGACCTCTGTTTCATTGTTTCCACAGTAACAGGATTTATTGTGATAACGTGGTTGTTTCCCTGAAGAAGTGAGAACTGCCTGAGGTCGTCAGAATAAACTTTACCACAAAGTTCTTCTTTTCTTACACAGAACATCGATGCATAGAGTCAGCCAAAATCCGCAACAAGTACCCTGACCGGGTCCCGGTGAGTCATCAGGGTGTTCTGGTGAAATCCTTGAAAAGGTTTGAAAGTGGTTGAATTAGTGAAGCTAAAAGAACCCTGGTGACCTCTGCCTGTCCATCAGGTGATCGTGGAGAAGGTGTCGGGGTCGCAGATAGTGGACATTGACAAAAGGAAGTACCTGGTCCCGTCTGACATCACAGTGGCCCAGTTCATGTGGATCATCAGGAAACGCATCCAGCTGCCATCAGAGAAAGCCATCTTCCTGTTCGTGGATAAGACGGTGCCTCAGTCCAGGTCAGAGTTCACGTCTGTAGACAACTTTCTGTCTAAATGTATGGGAGACTTTCAAAATAAAGTCCATAAAATGATTGTTGTCATGGTTTTGGGTCTTTGTAGGTGTTTTGAGCCGTCTTTACTTTGATGGTTTTATCAGGTAAATGTAAGAACACACACGACCAACTAATCTTCTGTCTTTGATGTTGCAGTATCACGATGGGGCAGCTGTACGACAAAGAAAAGGATGAGGATGGATTTTTATATGTGGCCTACAGCGGTGAGAACACCTTTGGTGTTTAAAACATGACGGAGACCTGAAACTCTGCCCCTGCAGGCTGAGAGGGAAACCCCATAGAGGTGGTAGAACCGGACTGAAGAATGGCGGCAGGGTGGAGGTGTGTGTTCACCTTGAAGCAGTCGGATCAGTGCGTTCACATTTTAATCGTTTTGGGTTTGTTGTTGTGATTTGAGTGTTCTAGAGGAACCTTTTTTTTTTAGTGAGGATGAGTTCTGCGTTTAGTTGTTTCCTTTTAAGATATTTAAAATGAACTGTTCTGATATAATTATTTGAAGGTGAGGTAGCTGGATGACCTAACCAATAAAAATATTAAAGATTGATTCTGGCTTTTGCTGATTTATTTAAATTCACAAAATAAAATATCCAAAGTCACAAGGTTGAAGGAAAGATTTCAAAATAAAAGCATAAACAAAATATATATTTGAAAATGTTCATAAAACAATATTCAAGTAAAAAGGTTTTTATGGATGTAAGAATCTGAATATCAACCATCAGGCATCAGTTTAATTTACTCCTTTCTCCAGTTATTAGGGTTAAAAAAGTCCATGTCCATAAAACTGCTCTAAAAACTCCTTTTATCTGGATAGATCTGTACTTCAGTCCTGCTCACACCCACCAACCTGTCAATCATCAGGAGGATTTTAACCCTTTAAATTATATCCTCGTTCATCAGAAGAAAATAATTATTTTAACACCATTTGTTTCCTATCTGATCCACATATCTCATAGTTTCTAGGAAATTTTTCTTTTTAGCAGTTTTCCTCAAAAAGCTGCCATATTGAATCTCATACAGGTTTCCTGCCCTCTGGTGGAGGATCTAGGTACTGAAGTTGGCAAGTTCAAATTGCATCTATTTTTATTACTGTATTATTACATAACTGCAAAAATAAATGTAAATGACTTATATTAATATTAGCCAACAAATGTGTATGATTGTACACACACACACACACACACACACACACACACACACACACACACACACACACAGAGAGAGGAACTTTTTAGACCCATTTACTACCTACGTCATCAAAAGTTGCGCGCGCACCCTGGTGACACGAGGTGGTGAAGTGAGGCGCTTCTTCATTCACAGACAACATTCAAATAGCGTTCTAACTGATGTTTTTAAGATCTTAGCACATCGAAATGTTGGGTTGTTGCGTTTATGGATGCCAGAATCGCTACTCTTCAAGCAGTGGACTGAAATTTTACAGAACTCCGAAGGAAGCACATCCGTTTAAAAAAATCTGAGGCGTCTCTGGCTGCAGGCCATCAGAAGGGTTGATGAAAACTGAAGACACAATTTGAAATGCTCGAGTTTGTAGCGCCCATTTTATATCAGGTAACGTAATTCTGGACTAATGTTACACCGGAATTGTGGTTATAGTAAGCTGCGTTTGCTGGTTTGTTTTTAAGCAGTCTTTATTCACAGGCGAGGCGTCAGTGGACTCAGAGTCCTGATTTTGCAAAGTCCAAACCCCCATGCAAAGGTGGACCGGTAATGTTTACACCATCCCATCACAGATCTATTTATTATTTTTAAATTGTTGATATTCCTGATGTCCGGAGTGTTATTATGGCTTTTGATTGGTGTAACTCTTCAGTCATTCAGACCTGTTACATTAAGGTATCAAGGGAAAAGGAGAAGGGATGAAATGGCTTACACTCCATCAGATCAGCTGGCTGCTTTGGAGAATGCAGACAAGAACCCACTTTGGATCACCATCCCAGTCAGGATTTTTTTAAACAATAAAAGTGTTTGTGTGGACTTGTTGCTGCATATGCTAACTTTTCACATTTCTGTGTTAAAACTGAAGAGGACCTCCCTGTTCCAAAGAGAGAATATGATGACCTACTGGCCTCCTGCTGGCAGGACATGCCCAAAACACCTCCCGAGGGAGGCGTCCAGGAGGCATCCTTACCAGACGCCAGAACCACCTCAACTGGCTCCTTTCGATATGGAGGAGCAGCGGTTCTACTTCCCGGATGTCCGAGCTTCTTACCCTATCCCTAAGGCTGAGCCCGGCCACCCTGCGGAGGAAACTCATTTCAGCCGCTTGAATCCGCGATCTCGTTCTTTTGGTCATTAACATTTCTTCTCCTTAAATTTTCTACTGAAGCAGGAGATCTTTCTGGAACAGACCTCTGTTTCACAGCATGATAAAGAATCGTTTTATTCCGTAGCTCAGAAGCAGAACATCAAGGAGGTTCAGTAGAAATCCTTTTTTGGGAAGTTCTGCTCGAGATTTAGAGAATTTCACTAACAGCAGCTTCTACTTCCTCTTTTCAGTTCTGCAGCTTTTCAGTGAACTTCAAAGCTTCAGAAGAGAATTCCGTGACGTACGATTCAGATGAAGTCAGACCCAAACAGCTCGTCATTCTGTGAATCCTTTCCTCCAACGAGAAGCTGTTTCCTGCTCATAAATACAAGAAGCTTCTGGGTTAAAGGTCAAACCCAGATCATCACAGAAACCTGGTTAAAAAGTCGACCTGTTTCTTTGAGCTCCATCTACCTGTTAATAATCAGTTTGGACAGATCTTTTAAAGCTGGCAGTTCATATAAAACACCTCTAGAGCCTCACTGACCCGAGAAATCAGTTACAAATGTTTTGATGTCCTTCTTGTAATGACTTCAGCTGATCCTCCATCAGCTCCAGCCTTCCACTAAAGGGCTCCGAGTCATGAACTGGGCCGTGCACTGAGCCGTGCACTGAGCCGTGCACTGGCCCCTTTTACTAGATCTGAATGTGTAATTGTTGGAGATGGACTGGACATGATTAAACCACCTGACAAAGTTCTGCAGCAGCTCGATGTCAGGGCTGTCCTTGGAACCTTCGTCCCACAGGTTTGAGTTTTTATCCTGATCCAACAAACCTGACTTTGCTCATTTGCATCTTCAGCAATTTCTCAAGGCCTGTCAAACACCTGCTGATTCACATAAGACGTGATGGAGCTGAGAGTCATCTAGAAGATGTTTGATAGAGAAACATGTGACGGTTAGTCTGACACATCGGACCTTCATCAGATGGTCTCCTCTCCCACCAGGTCTGACACCAGAACCCAGACAACAAGACTCTGATGGACGTTGTCCTCACTAACTCTCCTCACCTCGCTTTCCTCCGTTTATCTGGAAACGTGTGTGTGTGTGTGTGTGTGTGTGTGTGTGTGTGTGTCTGCAGGCTTTCTGCTGAACTGTGACTTTTCTCTGTAGAGCTGTAAATAATGAGGAGGAGGAGGAGAGAAGAGGAAGGAAACCTGCTGTTCCTCAGAACCTAAGTGGACGTGAAGCAGCCGGTGAGGAGATGTCAGCTCTATATAAACACAGCAGATCTGCTGGGTTCTGCAGACCAAAGGTTCTCGGTCCAAACGCCAGAACACCTGTGGGTGTGGAGGAACCATGAAGACGCTCCTGACTCTCGGGCTCCTGACTCTCCTCTGTTTCCTGAGTCACAACTCTGCCGGTGAGGAAGCGGGCCGGTCTTGTGTCGGCAGTGTGAGTCTGAGCGGAGCTGAGTTGTGTTTGTGTTCACAGGTCCAGTCGGACCACAGCTGGTGAGGAACGGGCCCTGCTGCCCTCAGCACAGCGACATGAACATCCCCAGAGAAAAGGTGACGCATCTGCAGCTGACAGAGGCTCACTGCAGGCTGCACTCGCTCATGTGAGTACAGGACACACAGCTACTGCTACTAGTACTACAACATTACTAGTACTACTACACACTAGTACACTAGTAGAATCCAGTCCTGATCCCTGGACTGCAGCAGGACTAGAAGGAAAACCTAAAAACCTAGAGGAGAGTCTGTTAAACCATCAGAGCTCTGAATGAACCTGGAGACGTTTTTAGTTTCAGACTGAGTTCAGCTCTACAGGGACCAGTGATGCTGCTGCTGCTGCTGTTGTTGTTGTGTTCATCCTCGTGAACGTCGTTTGTTTTCATGCAGAGTCACGACTAAGAAGAAGAGGAAGTTTTGCCTCGATGCCAAAGGTGACTGGGCCAGAACTCTGCTGGAAGACCAGAAACTACAACGTCTCCCCTGAGACCTGAGAGCAGAAACCAGAATGTTAACGACGGAGGACAGTCTGTTAGCAACTTCCTGTTTCTGACCCGCAGTCAGAAAACAAGCTATGCTCGTCTTCATCACATTTCAGAATAAAAGCTGTATTTTTCTATTTGTTGTTCTGTGCTTTTATTTTGTTGGTCATGAAGCCTCAGACATAGAAAAGCTACAGAGACTGATCAGATTTCATTAAGACCAAAACAGTCGATCAACGACCTCCTCTGATCAGATCAGATCTGGTCCCATCTGACCCGGTACATCTTCTGAGCACCAGAGTTTAAATCTGATTTCAAAGAGCAGATCTTCACAGAGTAAAGTTGTTTTTGTGTTAAACCAGCAGGTGAAGCATCCTGATGTTTAGGAGGCATTCTTAGAATATCAATCTTTGTTACAGTCAATGATGTTGATAGTCTGGTCATGATTCCTGCTCCTCTTCGACCTCCTGTCCAGGTTTGATCTATGACCGCTTCCTTGGTTTTTGAGGTGCAGGCGTTTTGTGTGGCTCCAGGTGACCAAGGTCCTCACCAGACTCCCGTACTCCTCTACCTGATCATCCTAAAACACCCCATGATGGCTGTATCATCAGGAAACTTCTGAATGTGACACGATTCAAAATAGGAGAAGTCTGAGGTGTACTGAAACAGGAGAGGGGACAGCACCGATCCCTGAGGTGCTCCTGATCACAGTATGAATCTAAGTAGTAAAAAATAAACATCCTTTTCCTCATTAGTCTCAAATCTCATAAAAAGTTAGATGAATCCACCTCACAGAGCAAAATGTCTTTTATTAGGTGGGACTTTCTGCTCTTTGCAGGTCTCTGTTTGGTATGCAGACACAACATGACAACATATTCACACAGTTACAGTTTTAGTACTCTAGATCAACATTCAGCCACCACGTTAGCAGGTGGTCAGTCAGCGTTAGTGCAACAGTATAAAACTCACATTTACAGAGTGAACAATCACAACTTTAAATGAGACTTTAACAGTTTTAACCTTTGGTTACATTTCAACATTAGCTGGACTAAAAAAACAATCAGTCCATCATTTAACCATCCACCTGGTGGCGCCAAAAGCTACAATGATTACAGAGATTCTCACAGTAAAAACTTCCTGCAAAGCAAAATCTGAATAAATGTTTTACAGATGTGATGAATCAGAATCCAGACAGAAAAAAGTGTTCTGATTCTGTCAAACCTAAAATATCCAGAGTTCACATTTTAAGGATAGTGCAGTTACTAGTTTAAGACAGTTGGGGGCAGAGTTTAGTAGCAACAGTGTTGACTGTACAAGTTTTGTTAACAAACTGGAGAAGGGCTGCTATGGAAGCCCAGAGGTCCAAACAGGAAGTGGGTACATACGTATAAAAAGATCACCTTCAGGAGCAGCAGCTGGAAGAAATAACCGTACGGAGAAATATCACCGGACGCCGAGCAGAGCCAGACCTTTTCATTTCCTGTCATTTGACTGACAGGGCTTAAAAAAATCCAGTCAGAATCTGTTTTTATCCATCACATATTAAAAAAATATACTAATTACATTTTCAGCAGCATTATTTCATTACTTTTAAATAATACTGTAATTGCTCTTCAACCTTTTCATCCTCCACTGACCGTCACGGTTTGGAGAACCTAGAATGTTAAGAAGCTGCAGAGGATCGCTCAGATCTAACACCGCCGGTCTTACACCGGACCCAGATAAACCCACACAGCTAGACACTAAATTAGCTGATCAGCCAGTCAGAAATCTAAGAACTCTCTCCCTCCGGAATCTGGAGCGCAGCGCAGGCGAGGTGCAGCTCTGTGGGACACTGATTATAATATTAACATTCGTTATGAGATCATGAGAGAGAGAGAGATGAGGGGTTCACATATTTGTTTGATTGAGATACTCTGGGGAGAACCTGGTGCTGATACACCTCCTCGCGGAGTAGTGAGTGGGTTTGGAGTCCAGTTCTATGTGTGTGTGCTCACGGAGCAGCTTATCAACAAGCCTCCACAGCCTATGAACGCTACTCTGAGAGCTCCTTCAGAGCGCACTAGGACAGGAAGTGTAGTTAATCAGCGTCTGATCGCGGGCTGAGCCATCGGGACCATGAACGCACCGGTTCGCAAAAAACGGATCGTTTAGACGGATCAGGTCCGACACCTGGTGCGCACTGGCAGACCAGTTCCTGTAGTTCTTCTGTTGCAGAACACAGGAACACAGGTCCGCGCTCAGCAGCACAGCACCTCAGTCTGCTGGGCTGCATGTTAGTGGTGCAGCACTCCTTGGATCGAGTGGGGATAATTCAGTGACTGCTGAATATTGGTGGGGACACGTCACCTCCGTCCACGCCAAATCTACGCCCATGACGGTCTGATGGCAAGGTGCACACACACACACACACACACACACACACACACACACACACACAGGTGTGCGATTGTAATCAGTCAAAATGACCGATGGCCTTCAGATCTTTCTGTGAAAGTTTAAAAAAAAAACGTCAAATACGTAAGATTTTCCGTTAACACGAGCCCTGATGCCGAGTATGTGAGAAGATCTTTTAAAAGTATATTCATTTTCTTGTTGTTTTTGTGTTTGGCAGCTTTCAAAATCCATTAATTGTGCAGCCCTATATTGGAACAAATTACTAGTATGTTTTTAAAAAATCTTCAGAAATGATAAATTACAATGTTTTGAGCACAAAAATAAATAGCAAAATTCTGACAACATAACAAATGTTTAAACTATCTGGGTAAAAAGCATATAAATGTAAATGTAGCTGAATAATTAGAGATCCAACAGAAAATAAAAACCTACAAGATAATTGTAAAATTCTCTATTGATTAAAAAAGGGGAATTCACAAAAAAATGTTAGTTCTTAATCAGTTGAACTAAAAGATATCAGATTTTTTCAAACGTCACTAAAATTAATATGTGATGATACATTTTATTAGCTGTTGGAAAACAAATCACCAGATATAATTATTTTGTTTCTGATGACTCTGAGTTCACTTATGATCGCAAATTGTTAAAAAAACAAAACTTGTAAAAAATATATATTTTACACCCAAACCTGACCCAATTTCACACATCAGACAATAAAACAAAGAAATACATCCAAAAAGAACCAGAATCAGCCAGTTATCATCAAAAAGGCTTCAATAAAACACACAAACACTGATTCACCTAAAATTAGGAACTCAAATGTTCTTTGTCTTCATCGACTGTAGAAAAATGTTTGATCAGTATCAGATGTTCAACTGGTTTGTCTTTCAGGTAAAACACTCAGACAGAAACCTGAGACAATGTACTAAAAACACACCAACCAGAGACACGCTAACTGAACACATGCTAACTAAACACATGCTAACCAAAAGCATTTCAACCAGAAACACGCTAACTAAACACATGCTAACCAAAAACATGCAAACCAGAAACACGCTAACTGAACACACGCTAACCAGAAACATGCTAACTGAACACATGCTAAGCTAAAACATTTCAACCAGAAACACGCCAACTGAACACATGCTAACCAGATAAATGTCAACCAGAAACACGCTAACTGAACACACACTAACCAGAAATGCGCTAACTGAACACACGCTAACCAGAAACACGCTAACTGAACACACTCTAACTGAACACATGCTAACCAGAAACATGCTAACTGAACACACGTTAACTGAACACATGCTAACCAGAAACACGCTAACTGAACACATGCTAACAGAAATATGCTAACTGAACACACACTAACCATAAACATGCTACCTGAACACATGCTAACCAAAAACCCGCTAACTAAACACCACTAACATTAAACACGCTAACTGAACACCACTAACCATAAACACGCTAACTGAACACCACTAACCATAAACACGCTAACCAAACACACGTTAACCAGAAACACACTAACCAGAAACACGCTAACTGAACGCACATTAACTGAATACATGCTAACCAGAAACACGCTAACTGAACACATGCTAACCAGAAACACGCTAACTGAACACACGCTAAAACACACTAACCGAACACATACTAACGGAGCACACACTAAGCAGAAACACGCCAACTGAACACACGCTAACCAAAAATATGCTAATTGAACACATGCAAAGCTAAAACATTTCAACTAGAAACATGCCAATTGAACACATGCTAACAAAAAACATGCCGACTGAACACACACAAGCCAGAAACATGTCACCCAGAAACACGCTAACTGAACACATGCTAACCAGAATCATGCTAACTGAACACACGCTGACCAGAAACATGTCACCCAGAAACACGCTAACTGAACACACGCTAACCAGAATCATGCTAACTGAACACACGCAAGCCAGAAACATGTCACCCAGAAACACGCTAACTGAACACATGCTAACCAGAAACACACTAATTGACCACGCGCAAGCCAAAAACATGTCAACCTAAAACACACAAACCAATAACACGCCAACCAAAAACATGAGTGTTTTCTCACCACGTGGATTCCTGGATTCAATTATAAAGAAAATATTTATAAACATTTTGTAAGATAAACAACAAAAAAGTAAAACAACTTTTTCTTTGGCTGATTTGCTTTGATTATTACATTAGTAAGTGTTGTTAGTGTCATTATTAGTAATGTTAGTATTTCTTTAAACATTTAATATTTTTGTATGCATTTCATTTTTTGTGTATTTACATTTAAAATGTTTTGTGCACCGGTCACACAAACACACACTGGACTAAAGAAACACGAACCCAACAAAACCAAGACAAAGTGAAACGTTTTCACTTGGCATGATGGTGGAGGTTGTTCATTTCCACCTCCTTTAGATTCAGTCACTTCATTTTCACAACAGCTCTCCTCTAAAGGTTTACTTTAATCTATTTATACACGTAAAAAGAAATTAAAGGAGATTTTCACAAAAACTAGTCATATTAAATCTGCAAAGTCTGAGCAGTAGAACAGATTATATTTCTGTTACAAAATACCTTTAAAAATTAAGATTTTAGCAATCAAAACTTCCACATTGAAATTTTTTTGCTAGCATGAATTGGAGCATAGAGTTCAAGAACTGAAACAAAATCAGATTTTTGCGTTTCAGGGTTTTTCCACACCTTTATTTTTTCCTCTGAATCAGGTCATCATTTTGTAAATTTGCAGTTTATTTTCCTGTCATTCTGTTTCTTTTTAAAGAGAAAACTGCAAATGAAATACAGTGCGTCAATAAAAATTGGGCAAAAACAAACAAACAACAAAAACAGGTGACAACATTCGGTTTGCTGATTGGAGGCTACCAGAGGGTTTGATGTTCTGACCCTGAGCTAGTTCACATCCCAGTCTAACCTCCTCCCTCTGAGCTGTTTATCAACTACACTGGTGTGAAAGTGTTATACCACTCTATTTGAACAGAGCTTGATCATCACTTCATTCTCAGCTAGCTAGGAACTACTTGCTAGCTAATGACATTTGTGCCCTCTTTGCATCCCAGAATGCAATGCAAACCTGGCTACAGGAAGGTGTCCAACAGAGTTCATGTAGTTTCTGTGTTGGATTGAGATCAAATCAGGTTTACACGATAAAAACCTGAGACCACCTCCTTCAACGGGTCTCAGTTCATTTGTTCCAGAACAATTACTGTGAAGGAAATGGACCAGAGTTCCATTTAAAGGGACCAGGACCAGGGTAAGGGTTTGATTTAAACCAAACACTGCAGGTGCAAGAGCACCCTAAAATCAGCCAATTAGATTCAACCAAACGTGGATTCTGATAACAGCTGATTCTTTGGGTTGTATGATACCAGCACACTGATATGACCTGAATGACGTTTCGCTCTACCATCTTGTTCCTCAGAACCTTCAGGACTGAACTTTGTCGGTGTGGATTTTCATGTGCTTCAACAAGGTGCATTTATGGCTGAAACACCTGCCACACTTTTCACAAGAATAGGGCTTCTCACCGGTGTGACTCCTCATGTGTTTCAGCAACGTGCAGCTGTGGCTGTAACTCTTGTCACATATTCCACAGGGATAGGGCTTCTCACCCGTGTGAGTCCTTATGTGTTGCATTAGGTTACTGCTCTGGCTGAAACTTTTTCCGCAAATCTCGCAGGAGTAAGGTTTCTCGCCGGTGTGAGTTCTCATGTGTCGTAACAGGTTGCTGTTGTCAGTGAAACATTTACCACATATCTGGCATGAATAGGACTTGGCACCGGTGTGAGTTATGATGTGTTTTCTCAGCGTTGACGGGTCAGAAAACGTCCTCCCGCATGTTTTACAGAAGTACGGTCTCTCATCAGTGTGCGTTCTCATGTGAACCAGCAGGTTCACGTTGTAGCGGAACGTTTTGTTACACGTTTTACAGGCGTATGGTTTCTCTCCTGTGTGAATGGTCGTGTGCCTCTTGAACCCCGATGAGTCAGAAAACCTCTTTCCACAGGTTTTGCACAGGTAGGGCTTCTCACCTGTGTGAGTTCTCATGTGTACGTTCAGATTAACCTTCTGACTGAAGCATTTGCTGCATATTTCACATGAGTAGGGCTTCTCACCAGTGTGAGTCCTCATGTGAACCAACAAGTTCACATTATATTTAAAAACTTTCCCACAAACGGTGCAGGATAAGGACTTCTCACCTGTGTGCAGTTTATAATGTTCCTCCATTTCCACGTCGTTTTCAAAGACTTTCCCACAAAACTCGCATTCTGATGACCTTTGACCTGTTTCCACGTTGCTCTGAGTCTCATTGGTGTAACCGTAATTCGGGTAATGAGTCACACTTGGTTCTGCACAACTACTAGATCCTAAGTTTTCGGACCAGCGTCCTTCCTGATGTCGGCTTCCGGGTTCATGATAGTTCTGG
The DNA here is from genome assembly GCA_006937965.1 of Callopanchax toddi. Classification (NCBI taxonomy): domain Eukaryota; kingdom Metazoa; phylum Chordata; class Actinopteri; order Cyprinodontiformes; family Nothobranchiidae; genus Callopanchax; species Callopanchax toddi. The sequence goes on from SSNR01000239.1 coordinate 60,914, forward strand.
AGGAAGTTAGTGCTTGGTTCTGATTGGCTCTCGTCACTTTCTTCGTGAGCAGAAGTTACTGTAAAGGTGTCAATCTCCTCCTTCAGAACAAGCTGCTCCTCCTGTTCCTCTTTGATCTGTAGAGGTTCTGGCTCCTCCTGATCCAGACTAGAGCTCCTGTCCCGGTTAGAGCTCTGCTCCTCCTCCTTAGAGACGTAGTGATGTGGGACATCTGAGAGACGAAAGGAAAACGTTTACTGGTGTCGGATGTATTCGAGGTCCGATGTCTGACCTGGTTCTGCGGGTTTGTATGAACAGATTTTAACTTTAAAGAGAGAGAATCTATCGGTCATTTATCTATACTGCTGACATCACTCACAGGAGTCTATAAATCGGTCTGCAGAGTTTCCCCCAGAAAACTCGCTAAGCCCGGTGGTAGAGAAGCCCACAGGCAGCCCACCATGTATTTGGAGAAAAAATAAAGAAAGAAAAATTAAATATATATTAAATAATAATTGTTTTTGCTATTTGTTTGACAGCAAACACAGAAACAGCCTGGAAATCTTCTATAAAAACTAGAAAAATATCACATACCTAGGTAACTTTTAGCACAATAACTTTATTTAACTCACTCGGGTTCTGAGGCTCAGCCCGGTGGGAAGCCAAGGACAGCCTGGTGGGCCACCGGGCTGATAAAGCTCCGGGGGAAACCTGGGGGCGATTGTTTTTAGCAGCAGTTGTTTTAAAAAGTAGTCAGAGGACTACTTCCTGTTTCTAGGAGGTAAGCAGTTCTGCTGTGACCCGACTCTACAGAACCTCTGACCAGATGTTTTACAGGAAAACATCTGGTCAGAGTAAAGTTTCTCACCTGTGTGAACTCCGTAAGGTTTCTTCATCGTGGGCTTCATGGACATCTGACCCGTTTCACAGAGACCTTCTGACCCAGAGGAGCTCTTCTTTGGATCCAGCTTTCTCCTGGTGGATTCAGAGTCCTCAGGCCACCTTCTATCATGGTCCTGGCTCTTGGTTTCAGAGAAGAATCCTAAGAGAACCCGGGTTCTGTTTGGTTCTGATCCACTGTGGGCTTGTTGCTCCAGGAAGGCGTCTGCGTTCTCTTCCGGAGCTGCAAGGAGCTCCTCGTGTTCCTCTTTGATCTGAGGAGGTTCTGGTTCCTCCTGGTTTAGAATGCTGGTCCGATCCTGGTGATGTTCAGCAGGAAGCTCCGCCTCCTTACTGAGGTATCGCCTCAGGAGGTCTGGAAGGAGAGATGAAGAGTGGGAGAGAGAGAGAGAGATAGAGGGGGAGGGAGAGAGGGTCAAAAATCAACCAGTCCAAAGAAAACATCCTTCAGAAAAGTCTGGACTAAACCAGGAGTTCTGGACTGGATTAGGACTGGTTCCAGAGTTCTGGACCAGATTAGGACTGGCTCCAGAGTTCTGGACCAGATTAGGACTGGTTCCAGAGTTCTGGACCAGATTAGGACTGGTTCCAGAGTTCTGGACCAGATTAGGACTGGTTCCAGAGTTCTGGACCAGATTAGGACTGGTTCCAGAGTTCTGTTAAACATCCAGCCTGATTATTTGTTATTGTGATCAGCTGATCTTGTAAACAACCCACTAGCTGATCGTGCTGTCAGAGGATGGAGATCTGCTCTAGACCGATTCCGACCCATTCCCGTCTGAACACCCTGATCGGTACTGGGCGGACCAGAACCGGATCCTACCTGATCTCTGGGGGCTCCTCTGCGGCTTCCAGCTGACTCCCAGCAGCCTTTGCTGGCGGTCCAGCTCCTCTTCGATGGTTCTTTCAAAAACCCTGAATATCTCCTCAGCAGCAGCAGCTAGCCGCTGGCTAACGAACTCTCTCAGGTACCGAACGGAGGACATGGTTCCGGGACCACCGAACTTTGGTTCACAAGCTAAGTGTTAGCATTGAAACACAACCTCAGGTTTGCCAGATCTCGCGAGAGTTGCCAGATCTCGCAACAAAAACAACCAAAACAAGCCTAAACCAGCGAAAAGTTAATAAAAGTAAACCCTCAGTAAGGACTGAAGGTTTAATAATAAACCCTCAGTAAGGACTGAAGGTTTAATGTTGAACCCTCAGTAAGGACTGAAGGTTTAATCATAAACCCTCAGTAAGGACTGAAGGTTTAATCATGAACCCTCAGTAAGGACTGAAGGTTTAATGTTGAACCCTCAGTAAGGACTGAAGGTTTAACGTGACTGATCAGTAAGGATTATCAGTATAATACCAGAGGAGAGACTGGAATAAGGCATAATAAAAAGCTAAACAAGCCCAAAAATCTGCAGCCAGAAATATTTTCAAACATGGGCGCAGATTTATCAAGGACGGAGGTGAGGTGTCCCCACCAGTACCCAGCAATCACTGAATAGGCTTTATGCACAGAGTACTTAGTAGAACTTCCGGTTTAAAATTAACTCACGGGACCATTTCCGGTTCCATTTGAAACGTGAAGATTTCCAGAGTTAGAGTGCATTTCCAGCTAAAGATATTGTTTATAATCAAAACGAGTAATAGTATAGTATAGTACAGTATGATATATATATTATAGCACTAAGAAATGAAGCCATCATATAAGTATCAGCGGACGGGAAGCCTCGACAGCTGAACACTGCTGTGCTCCGTTGTGTACCGCATCAGCTGAATATAATTCATCAGTCCGTTTCCACACATTTCCACTGAATAAAAAACGTGATCATTTCTAACCACACCGTGTCTGCAGTCCACACTTTGCAGCACAGTAGTCAAAGAGCCGAGTGGACGAGGCTAAAGGAGGAGGCTAAAGGAGGAGGCTAAAGGAGGAGGCGCGGCGCCGTTCGTGTGTTATTTCACTGGAACAACTATTCTTTTGGTGAATGAAGACTTGGTGTTTGATAACGTAGAGCTAGACCAGAGGCAGTTGGAGCCCACGATCACGGCTATATAGATTTGTCTCACTGTTTTTTGATGATGGAAGCTACGAGCTAACGCTGTTAGCTTACCTTCAATTTCATGAATAAAGCTGGTTATATACAGCTTAAAGTCCTTCACCCGCTTGCTCACAGACGTCTCTGTGTGTTTTTCAAAAATCCGGTGGACATCGTTTACCGTGATGCGCGGCAGGTCTTGAAGAAAACGGGTTAAAAAATCCATTTTGTCCAGTTTGTGTGGGAACAGCGTTGAACCGGAAGGGAGGGGCTGAGTCTATCGCAACCAGGAAGTGACCGTGCATAAACCCCATTGTCCCCGCCATTAATTCGATTCGGGTGCAGAAATAGCGCCACATCCTCACCAATAATACGTGCAGCCCAGCGGACCAGGTGCTGTGCTGCTGTGTCCAGGGTGGAGGCATACGTGTCTGGATGGACCGGCTTTAGCCCCTCGCAGTCCGGGTAGAGCCACACACTGGCTCTGGGTCTGGATGTGGACAGGCCTGGACTGGCCATCGGGCACTTTCCTGGTGACGGTAGCTTTGGGCCGGTCTGGACCTGGACCAGGATGGATCGCTCTAATCTACACTTCCTGCTTCAGCGCACGCTTGACGACCCCGCGTCCCGTTCCATCCTGTTCCCCACCAATGTCAAGAGCAAATCTACACCATTGTGTTCAAACATATTCATTGAAAAACTGCCCAAAGTTGCATATAATAAGCAGACTTGTTGCACAACATGTAGCCCTTCAGCTAACTGTAGGAAACCGAGTAAATAATAATGTAAAAATGGGATTATCAGGTAAAATATTGTAACATAATAATGTTTGATTTTTATTCAAATATCTCAATTTTTTAAAATTCAGTTTTTTTTTTCATTAAAGTTCAGATCATGCTTTAAAGCCATTTGAGAATCACTGATGTAATAAGAGGTTGAAGGTATATTTGGGGAAAAACCAAAAGACACACATTTAATCTCATCTTTATAGGGAATATTCAGGTCAGGATCTCAGCTCAGACACAAAGACAACAACCACAAACAGCCTTGAGTTTCCAGCAAGTGTCAATCAGATGTAAACAACAAAAATAAGAGTTTCACTCAGAAGTTCTCCATTATGGTTTATTTTCACTTCATAGGTTTAGATAAACATCATTTAATAATTGTGCTCATTTTCCAGAAAATTTAACACAAGTAATCCTCTAAATATAATTTTTGTGCAAAATATTTTTATGGCTTCAGTTGAGAGGCAGTGAAACCTGAAGGCACAGTGCAGGGACAAAAAACCCACTAACTTAGGAGACTCATCAAAATAAAACAATAAAATTTACTAAATGACTCAGCATGTTTACATTAATCTGGATGGGTTGGATACTTTCATGATGTTTTAATATTTATAAAAGTTAACTACCTTCATTAAACAGCTTCAGTTTTAAACACATTAATACTTTTATATTTGTTATAGGAAGTTGTTTCTGCTCGTGGTCTAAAAACAAATAGAAAACTACATTCCCAGAATTCCTTCATCGCCAGCTGCTGAAGTGATTGGACGGAACCAGCTGTTCAGGTGTGTGTGTGTGTTGGCACAAACCCCGCCCCCTTTTGAGCTCTAATGAGTTCAAAGGAACCGCCAACAGGAAGTGAAATCACTGCTTCTCTCCAAGCTTCTGGAAGCGTTGAGACTTCTGACGGACCATCCGGTGCTGCTGCTGAGACATCTGGGCCTCACGGACCGCCTCGTATAGCCTCTGTTGGTAACCATAGCAACCAGGTGAGCATATAAAAGTGAACGTACAAAGAAACAGAAAGACCTTCAACCTGACCTTGAGACCTTTAATTAATAAATGATCTCTTAAAAACAAGTCCAGAACATCACAATAATATTATATAATAATAGTCGTTCAATCTTTTAAAAACAAAGTAAAAACTTTTTATAGAACCACCCTCCAAGGCCCCATGAGCCACCCTCTAAAGCCCCATGAGCCACCCTCTAAAGCCCCATGAGCCACCCTCCAAGGCCCCATGAGCCACCCTCCAAGGCCCCATGAGCCACCCTCCAAGGCCCCATGAGCCACCCTCCAAGGCCCCATGAACCACAAATTTCCAAGCACTGTAGTCTCAAAGGACAGCAGGGCACCACGCTCCTCCTCCTGCTCCTTTAACATCGTCAGCTTAAGCGGACAGACTGATGCTACCCACACATCCTGGATATACCCTTAGCCCTGTTAGTTTCTGTCCTAACTGGTGCATTGGCTTGCTAAGGCTCATCCCAGCTTTAACAAAACAGAGGTTTCTGAATCCAGCAGCCAAGGGCCTCTAAAGCCTGAAACTGATAACCATGATCCACTCAATCAAAAGCTTTTTCCTAATCGATGGACAACAAACTAACATTTAAAGGAACTACGGTCAGCTTTGAGAAATGAACCTCACGAGCGCCGTGCCTGGCGCTGCGAATAACTGCAGCCTTGAACGGGAGCGCGCACAAACTTCTCACTATCTCATTAAGGGATCTACCAAAGGCAGCTGGAGACATGATTCCATAAATAAAAATACATTTTATTAACACAAAAGGAAATATAGTAAAATAATGCCCCCCGCCACACACACGCGCGCACACACACACACACACACACACACACACACACACACAGACCGAGGAAGCCGAACAGAGCTAATTTCGCTAGCTGCTATTTTCCAGTCATTTCCAGCTGCCTGTACTGCTAAAAGCTGTAATCAGCCAGTGTTCTTTGACTCCTGAAGGCAAATTTGAGAACTCTAGGGTGATAGAATCATGTCCTCCCGCATATATCACGCTAGATTTCTCAAATTCGCATCACGGAGTGGCGCTCTGGAGAACCCATAGGGCACACCCGCCTTTGGTGCACTGTACTGAAGTCCAGGAAACAGTCGGGGATTTGAGGCCTATTGTCCCGATACACATAAACATCAACAGATTGCTGTGTGGTCGCTTATAACAGCACATTTAGCTCTGTGAAACCCTATAATCCATCAGAGAGGTTTTCAGCTCCATAAACGCTGCCAAGATAACACCAGTTTTATAAGAAAAACCACAGAATCAGACGAAGGAAGTCCACCATTGACCAGCAACACAACCAGTGCTTTAAGTGGAAAAAAAATAAGTGCCGGTACTCTCCTTATTAGTTCGAGATTATATATATAAATATATATATATAATCCTCATGAAAGAAATTCAGATTCACTCAGTCATCAGTTTAGTCACTAATGCTTCCCAATGCGTCCTCCCTTCATACCTGTAGACTCCATCACTGGATTCTATTTGTCTAAAAGACAATTCAGGACAGGACACCTCTCTATCTGTCCTCTCTTCTACACCTGGCCCATAATAAATGTCACAGGAGGTCTAGTGAAGATATTCAGCTCTAGTCTAGTTAACTAGACCGTCAGTTCTGCTCTGCAGACTTTGAGTCTGGCTTACCTCATCATCTCCAACACCTCTACTGTCTTCAGCTCTGCAGCAGCATGAGACTGGAACATTTACTAAACACCCTGAGATTTATACTCTGACATCTATTACAGCCTATGAATCTAAACTTCATCAGGTTATTATGTATAATAACTAGGGACGCTCCGATCACGTTTTTTGCTGCCGATCACTGATACCAATCACATCGATTGACTGTAAATTTCACATTGTAGTAATGATGAGGGCTAAAGGCTACTTGATCTGTAGAAAATGAACCATAAATCTCCTTCATTTGGACAAAAACAGGTTTTACTGACTTTTTCTAGGATGAAAAAATACAAAAACTTGAAGGCACCATGTAGACATCCATCCATCCATATAGAAATCTATTATTTATAGATATATATTTACAATACCAATAGAAATCTATTATTTATATATATCTAAATAATTAAACATATGTTCTTCTGCACAAGATCCCCATTAATTAGTTTGTGGTTGAAATAACGTTTTGAGAAAAATAGTTGTTTTTCTACAGCTGTTCAGACACAGAAAAGTCAGTATTGTTTGACACTCTGGTCCATTTTATGCCCAAAAAGAACAAACTTATAACTGACAATGATCTGATCATTACTAAAGAGTCTACCTGCTGCTCTCTCAGCTCCTCCTCCCTCCACCTGTCTGATCCACTGCGTCATGGCACGCTGCTCCTCTCCACCTGCGTCATGACGCGCAGCTTTCCTCTCCATAAGCGCGCGAGCTCTCCGTCATTAATATTTAAATTATTGTCTTTTAATACCGATTTGAAGAATTATCTCAGCCCGAGCTCTGAGCCAATCATGGAGCGGCCCGTTCAGGGGACGCGAGTCCCCGCTTTTCCTCTCTCATCCGGTGTTTCACCAAATTCTGCCATCCTCCTGGAGTCACTAAATACGGATGACAGATGAGTTCTCTCATCCACCTGCGTTTCTCCTGCACCGCCACCGCGCTCGCCCTCTGCACCTCCCGCCATGCGCTGCTCGCCAACTACGGCCACCGGAAAAGCTCAAAATTATATTGACGTAATACCAGAAAAACTCCCGGTACAGACGGAACGCTGGAAATAAGTGCCGGTACGCTGAGGGGTCAAATTTAGAAGTCCCGGTATGGCGTACCGTTCCGTACCGCCCCACTTAAAGCACTGAACACAACACAACGGTGCAATGCTGCCACCTACTGGATATACATTTATTATTACTTTTTTAGCCCTCCACGAACGCGCAGAAGCGTCAGTTGACGTCACATCCGTAGGACAGCGCGGGAAATTCGGCCCCCAAATTGCAGAACATTTTACAGCTCACAGCCTGTTCAAGATAATGGAATGATCCATGGGTGGCCTCATTCTTTTTGATTTAAAATGCTTCATCACTCATTAAGCTAAATAAACTGAACATGCATGATTACTTTTATTAAAATCCTGCATCTAGTTCCTTTAAATTGTGAAATCTGGACAAAGTGCTATCCTGGATTAAAAACAAATTGTCCATAATCATGTGTTCAGGGACACAAGAGACACAGAATGAGTACCTGAGCCGTCTCCAAGTCTCTCAGCTCAACGATTCTAATCGACTCCTGGTTTCTTGTGAGTTTCAGCTTCTGCTGCTCCTGAAACACAAAAACACAGAGTGAATGAAACTTCCTGACAGGAAGTGACATCACATCCCTCTGAGACTCTGGGTCGGTTCTGGTACCTTACAGTAAATCCTCAGGTTCGATTCCACTACAGCCGGAGGACGGTAGAAGTTCTCGTACAAACATTCCCACTCCGTGGAGAAGTGACCCATGAAATCCATCTCCTTCACACAGAAAACACGCCTACACAACGGCAACAAGCAGTCAACAACGACAAGCAGTAAACAACAACAACTACAAGTAGTAAACAATGACAAGCAATAAACAAGAAGTAAACAACGATTACAAATAGTAAACATCAACGATAAGCAGTAAACAATAAGAAGCAGTAAACAACTACAAGAAGAAGTAAACAATGACGACAAACAGTAAACAACAACAAGCAGTAATATGCTGTTTGTGTGTCGGACCTGTTGGTGATGATGATGTTGGTCTTTCTGTGACCAGGATACAGACAGAAATCTCTGAACACTTCCCCCTCCAGCTGTTTGATTCCTGACCGCTACACACACACACACACACACACACACACACACACACACACACACACACACACACACACACACACGACAAAGTGTAACTTACGGCTCTCCTGTGAATACAATTAGAGGACTAACCATGTTTTACCACATAAATATAAAAAATCAAAGTCTAAAGAAACTCAGTAAAGTTTCAAACCTTCAGCTTCATTCAGGTTTATTAGGACATTTTTTTAAATGTTATTTTATTCCTTCAACCAGTTATTATTTTGTAAATCTCTTTTGTTTTTAACATTTGAAAACATTTTTCATACTTTTAAAGTTTGCTTCAGAAAAAAACTTTTGCCTGTAAATCAAGATTTTAATGTTGCACACGTGATCAACTATGGTCAGTTTTACTATGAGTATTAAACTTCAATTTATTACCCAATGTATATAAATAGGTGTGTGTGTATATTATATATATATATAGCTCTGGCTGGGTTAGATTGTCGTTGTGTCCTTGGGCGAGACACTTCACCCACCTTGCCTGTGTGAATGTGAGTGTGACTGTGTGTGAATGTTGGTGGTGGTCAGAAGGGCCGATGGCGCAGAATGGCAGCCTCTCTTCTGTCAGTCTGCCCCAGGGCAGCTGTGGCTACAGACGTCTGTCGTAGTTTACCACCACCGGTGAGAATGACTGTGTGAATGAATAATGCAACTCTGTAAAGCGTCTTTGAGTGACCTAGAAAAGCGCTATATAAAACTGATGCATTATTATTATTATTATATATATATATTTACACATATATACACACACAGACACACAAATATGTATATACTGCACATATAAGTACACAACTCTCAAAAAGTTAGTGATGTTTGTCTTTCTGGTTAAATTCCAGGGTGGACCTAAACTGAACTCCAACCTTTACAGGTGACCTTAATGTGACCTCTGACCTCTCATGTCCAGCTGTTCAGTTTTTCAACACAACCTGCTGATCTCTAACTCACAACAGCTGTTTGATCCATGAATCCACCAATAAATGTCCTGGATCCACTAGAACTGGTGTCTAAACATCACGAGACCACGACCACACCTAACAGCTGATCAACAGAACGTCACCATGGAGACGCTTCAAACAGGAAGTTCTCAGGTGGAAGTGTCCACTGAGCTTAGAGGTCACAGAGGGTCATCAGCAGGTTGATACAGAGAGACTGAAGAGTCACAGAAAGACGTCCTTTGTCCACGTCCCACACTGATGACCTCATCATTGTGAACAGTGACCTGAGGAACTGGATGATGAATGGCGTCCGACTCCAGGAACATTTAAGGAAGTGAGAGGAACCACAGGTCCTATCAGACCATTGGAAACCATTAACACCAGCATGGTCTGAAGGTTAGAGGACCTGCAGGGTCCCTGAACGCACCACCAGGTACCTGAATGCACCACCAGGTACTGAAATTCACCACCAGGTACCTGAACGCACCACCAGATACCTGAATGCACCACCAGGTTCTGATGTCATCGTCTTCATGGACAGGGCAGCATTTACGCTGGACGAGGGACCAGTTGGCCTCAGTTCTATTCACTGAAAAAAGTTAATTAATACTGAGCAGAAATGATGGCTGCCATCAACGTTGGAGACATTGGAGAGGCGCTATGGATAAGTTACTGTTGTCTCCAGACCAGCCTTTGGTGGTGGAGGTGTTACAGTGAGGACAGGTGTCTCTAGTCTACACAGAACTGTCCTACACTTTGTGAATATCTCTGAGACAAGTCCCTCCTACCTGGATGACATCATTAATCCAGTCATTGATCCTCTGCATGAACAATACAGGCCTCATTTCATCTTCATGGACCACAATGCTGCAGATCATGCAGGTTCATCATTAGGGAACGTCTGCTGGAGACTGGAGGACCTCAGAGGGAGAGACATGGACTTTCTCCAGACCTGATCCATAGAAAACCTACAGATCAGCTGAGTCTCCTGTAGAGACTGGTAACTCTGAACCCCAAAATCTGAATGATCTGACAGCTGTCCTTCAAGAAAAGTGTGATGTCATGACTCAGCAGACAATCAGTGGACTTGTGGACAGCAGGAGACGTTGTTAAGCTGGAACTTATGCTCAAGGTCACATGACCAGTTATTGAGACTTTAGCCTCTTTCATAAAACAATTTGCTGCAAAGCTGAGCTGACATCTGGGAGCCTTTGGTTGTTCATAAGTGGTCAGACTGTGCTGGTAATGTGGCACAATCATGTGCTTTTCACAAAAGATTATGTGATGATGGTATAAAGGGGGCGGTCTATGCGCTGTCAACGTGCAAGGTTACGTATAACGTGAGACGAAAGTGCTCATAGTAAGCAGACAAGGTGGTGGATGCAGTTCTTTGGCGTGATCTGACCAATTGATTTTTCAATGTCCTGGATGTCCTTATGAATGGTTAATGTTTGAACAGGAAGTTAATGAGAGACTCCATCATGTTTGGGCACAGATAGAAAGTGAGTCGCACAAACATGAAAAACGCCGCAGAAGATGTTTGCGGATGTTGCATCACCTGATTTTTAAATACTCGCCACGCTATTAGTGAACCCTCCCTCTGTTGCGCCAATGCTTAATCTTCATTCACAAGTCTGACGTTGCGGCAATATTACTACCAAGCATGGCGGCACGAATGCCGCAACATTCCCGCATCACCGTGCCGCCACGTGGCTGCAGTATTACGCTGATTTTCCGGCACGGTCTGTCTTAGGAAAGTGACTTTTGACATCTTTTGTTGGGGTATTTCCACGAGTTGATGGCTTTTAGTTCAGTAGTGTGAGATGAGGAAATCATCATTACATGCTTCTACTTCAATGTTCAACATTCATGATAAAATATCACTGTGGGGTGAACTTTGATGTTTTCTATCAGCTTCACCAGTAAGACAAATACCTCTAACTTTAAGTGTGTTGTGTATTTAGAAATATAGGCAGAAAAAATGAAGTGGTCCTGACCCTGACTCCTGGTCCTGACTTGTGGTCTTGACTCGGACTCCTGGTCCTGACTTGTGGTCTTGACTCGGACTCCTGGTCCTGACTTGTGGTCTTGACTCGGACTCCTGGTCCTGATTTGTGGTCCTGACTCGAACTCCTGTTCCTGACTTGGACTCATAGTCCTGACTCGGACTCGTGGTCCTGACTCAGACTCGTGGTCCTGACTCGGACCCGTGGTCCTGACTCGGACCCGTGGTCCTGACTCGGACTCGTGTGGACTAAAAGACCCCCCTCCCCTCCAAGTCTATTTAGAGTCTGACATCAAAAGAAAAGTTGTACTAGTTTTATTGAAGTTTGAACAGAAACGCTGCAGACGCCACACACAGATGACACACAGGTCAGAGGTCAAGCTGACGTTTGGTCTCCTGTTTTCACACAGATACACGTTAAACATCACAGGTTTGTACTGAAGTTCAAACTGAATTCATGGATGAAGAACTTACAAAAATATTTCTAAACTCTACAGCGGATGTTCACTCCACTGCTTTTTCTCCTGCATCACATAAATCAGGCAGTTAATAAACTATTCATTATATAAAGAAAAATAAAAAATGTTTAGTTTAGAAAAACAGAGAGTAGAGATGTGAGTTATGAGAGGAAACATTTAGCATGCATAGAAACCTAGCTGAGGCCGTAACTAATAACAGAATCCAGAGGTTAATGAGGAGGATTCTAGAAGCAGCACACAGAATGTTAAGGTCTGTCCTCCGAGCAGGACGAGTCCTCCTCAGGCTGCAGGAGACAAACAACAACAGGAGGAGGAGGAAAAACAAGAGCAGGGTTAGAGAGGGTTAAAGGTCAAACAGCAAAACAATCCAGTCCTAACGCCCTTCCTGTCTGGAACTGCTTCAGAGGAAAGGAACGTTTGAGCCACTCCGTAGAAAACACCTGACCTAGTGTGGACAGCTCCCTGAACAGCCTGTGTCCTACAGGGCTGATGAGATAATGGGAATTTATATGGAATTCTGTGGTTATTTACCTTTTGTTCTGTGACTCTTAACACTGATTTATTCACATGGAATTCTGTGGTTCTTTACATGGAATTCTGTGGGTTTTTTTTTACATGGAATTCTATGGTTCCTTACATGGAATTCTGTGGTTCTTTACAAGGAAATCTGTGTTTTTTTACATGGAATTCTGTGGGTTTTTTTTTTACATGGAATTCTGTGTTTTTATTTACATGGAAATCTGTGTTTTTTTACATGGAATTCTGTGGGTTTTTTTTTACATGGAATTCTGTGTTTTTATTTACATGGAATTCTGTGTTTTTTTTACATGGAATTCTGTGTTTTTTTACATGGAATTCTGTGGTTTTTTTTACATGGAATTCTGTGGTTTTTTTTACATGGAATTCTGTGTTTTTTTTACATGGAATTCTGATTATTTAAATGGAATTCTGTGGTTATTTACCTTTTGCTCTGTGACTCTTAACACTGATTTATTCACATGGAATTCTGTGGTTCTTTACATGGAATTCTATGGGATTTTATTTTTATTATTTACATGAAAATCTATGGGTATGTCCATGGAATGACATCATGTTGCTATGGAAACAGTGAAAGAGTCAAACCTGGAAGAGCTCGAGGCCCTGCGACTCCATCAGGTCATACGGTCGGATGATCCCGTCCTCCTTGATGAGACGAACCGGACGGAGTTTGGTCACTTCCTCTGTGGACTCGGCCGCTCTGACACAACACAACACACCTGTTACCTGTCTGAGACGACCGGGACCCGCCTCCACCTGACCGGACTCTAAACGAGTCACAGCTAACTGAACTGCTGCTCATTCAGAGGTTCGGTTCTGATGCACATCATGCAGTTTCAGTCGGGTCCGGGTCTCACCTGTGGGGGCCTCTACAGTGACGGCATGAAACAACAACTTTATACAGGTTAGGATGAAATGAGTCACTGACAGGGAGGGGAAGGGGGGGGGGGGGTGTCTTACAGGATATTTAATAAAAGGTTGTTCAGAAAGAATTCATTTAAACTTCCATTAACTCTAAAATGTCCACTTAAACTCTTATTTTGAAAGGGCTTCTTCGTCAGATCCTAAAATGATTTCAATCCAACCTCAGATGAAAAACAGGAAGTGGAACTGAAGAGAACCAAAGATCAGAACTGAGGAGAACCAGCTGCTGGTCCAACAGAACTCTGGAGGAGTTCTAGAGGAGTTTAGGATCAGATCCAGCGGTTCAGAATGTTTGTGCTAGGCTTCTGACTAAGTCCTCCAGATACATCCACATCACCCTGCTACTGGGGCGGCAGTAGTTCAGTAGGTAGAGCATTTGCTTTGCAACTGGAGGGTTGCTGGTTCAAACCCCGCTCTGGCTAAGTCACGTTGTCATTGTCTTTGGGCGAGACACTTCACCCCCAGTTCCTGCTGGTGGTGGTGAGAGGGTCTGGTGGCATCTGTCTGGTCGCTTCATTTCTGTGGCTACAATGTAGCTCACTGCCAGCAGCGTGTGAATGACTGTAGGGAGCTTTGTAGTCCATGACTTAGAAAAGCTGTGCACATTTACCCTCCAGCTTCACTGGCTGCCTGGAAATTCCAGAGATCATTCCAGGTCCTGGTTCTGGTTTTTAGGGTCCTACATGGACCAGCACCAGCTTCCATCAGTGATCTTCTACATCCTTCCACCCCAGCAGGTCCCTGAGGTCCAGTGATCAGAGCCTACTGGTTGTACCAGGATAAGGACTAAAGGAGACAGAGACTCTGTTGCGATGGCTCCAGACTCTGGACCTCTGTCCCCCCAAAACTCGTCTCTATAACCTGGTTTTTCAGGAACTCCTGTAGGCCAGTTCCTGACTCTGAATTCTCTGTTCTTGTTTATATTTCTTTTATCAGTTCTCTGTGTATTTCTTGTTGTAAAGCACTGTGTGATTTAGATCTAGGAAACTTCTGTTTCTTCTGGAGGACTTCTAGAGGACTTCTGGCCTACTCTTCTTCACAAATTTGCTTCAGTTCATTCAGGTTTCAGACATTGTGTTCTGTTAAGATCTCTGAAGGTCCACCGCAGCCAGTCTGGACCTTGGACTGGTCCCGGTCTGGACTTTAGACTGATTCTGGTCTGGATTTTGGATTGGTCATGATCTGGATTTGGGCCAGTGCTGGTCTTGACATCAGACTAGTTGTAGTCTGACCTTTGGACCGGTCCTGTTCTGGACTTTGGACTGGACCTGGTCTGGACTTTGGGCCGGTCTTGGTCTGGATTTTGGACCGGTTTTGGTCTGAACTACGGATCGACCCTGGTCTGGACTTTAGACCAGTCCTGGTCTGACAGGGACCATCAGGTGTTTTAAACGTGTTCGTTTTAGCACGTATGAGGTCACTGTATTGTCCCACCTGCAGGACAGGTGACTCTCCTTGGGGGGCGTGGCTAATCCACTAGAAACAAGCCAGTGGGCGGGGCCACAGGGAGCTGATGGGATGATGGGCATGAATCAAAGATGGAGAATGAGGTCTGGGTTTGACTCAATTCTTCTGTGGCGGCCATCATGCAAACATCAAAGCTCTGCATGCTAAAGCTCAGCCCCTGGGTCGGGTGGGGTCAGATCAGGTCATTTCAGGTCAGGTTGGGTCATGCCGGCTCAGGCCAGATTGGTTCAGGTCAGGTCATATCATATCACATGTTGGTTCAGATCATCTCACGTTGGGTTGGGTTGGGTCGCGTTGGGTCAGATCACGTCCTGTCAGGTCAGGACAGGTTGGGTCATGTTGGATCATCTCAGGTCGGTTCAGGTCATCTCAGGTCAGATCATACAGCTGCAGGCGGTTCTGGAGGAGCTCAGCTTTAGCATGCAGCAGGTCAAATACTCACATCAAACGGCAACAAACAAAAAGAACCAAAGTCCGATGACAGAAAACACAAACAGAAACCAGAGAGACAAAAACGTTACGCAGCTCACAGGAAGTTCTACCAACAACAAAATAAAAGCCTGGAGGTCAGAGGTCATTACATACTTCTGGATGCCCTGGAAAGTGCTGCTGGCCATGTCCACGATGCCCCCGGTTGGCCGGGCAACGACCCCCACCAGACCTTTGCCGATCCCCTTAAAGAACCCCGCTGCTCCCTCCTTCTTCGCTCCTACAGGAGAACACAAAGGGGTCAAAGGTCAAGGAGGTCTAAAAAGTCTCGACCAGCAGTTCTGAGGAATTCTAAGAGGACATTTAGTCCACATCCTAGAAGCTCGTACCTTCTACAGGTTTGGTGACGATGCCCGTGACTCCGCCCACGACGCCCTGCAGACACACAGATGTTACAAATGGATCCAGATCTTCTCACCTGATAAAGTCCTGAACCTGGTCCCTCAGAACCTTCAGTAGGCCTTTTCCTCCTTTAGCCAGACTGTCTTTGAAGTCTTTAGTTGGACGGTTCATCTCTTCCCGGCGTTCCTGCTGGTACTCCTTATCCATGGTGATGGCTGCCAGGCCTTTACCCACGGAGCCTGTGATTTTGGAGACCATACCTGCAGCGCCACCTGTAGGAAGAAGGGACCAGTTGGGAACACAGAACACAAAGATCTGATTCATCTGACGACCTGGAATTATTCATCTGAGGTTCTTACCAACTGTGTGACCCAGAAGGCTCCGGACGCCGATCACAAAACCTTCAGCAAACTCGTCTGGACCCTGAACGGCTCCCTAAAATCACAACAATGGTGAGAAACACCAAGAACATCTGGGAACCTCAGATCAGTACTCTGATCAGCATCAGGTTTTCTCATTACCTGGAACGGCTCATAGAAGAAGGCCTCCACTCCCTCAGACAGACCTCGGATCAGTCCAAATGGATTTCCCAGAACATCCAGACCCAGAACCAAAACGTACATCTGCTTCAGAAACTGCAGCCAGAACAAAGTTCCTCAGAAAACACTTTTCATTCAAACATTTCCAGCTGATGAAGAGAAGATGGTTAAAACAAAAGGATGAATTTTTCTGGCAGATGAAACCTGGATGTACCTGATCTCTGTAATGTCCGCCCACCGCCCACATCAGCTTCTCCCTGCTGTAGAACTGATACTTCACCTCGAAGAAGGCCAGTCTGACAGGAACACAAAGAAACACATCAAACTCAGGCCTGGAAACTAACGTCTAACAGGAGGAGGGGGAGGAGCCTCACTTAAAGACGATGTCGTCCACATTTGTCAGCGTGGCTCCGATACTTTTTAGGACCAGTTTCAGAGGCAGGATAGCAGCGGAATCCTGAGCAGAGTCACCAGAGACCAGAGACAGACTGAGGTGGAGCTGAAACAGAAACAAAACGATCATCAGCATCTGTCTGCATAACAAAAACCAAAAACAAAGACCAAAGGCCAGACAAAACCCAAGGGCTAGAAAAAGACCAAAGGCCAGACAAAACCCAAGGGCTAGAAAAAGACCAAAGGCCAGACAAAACCCAAGGGCTAGAAAAAGACCAAAGGCCAGACAAAACCCAAGGGCTAGAAAAAGACCAAAGACCAGAAAAAACCCAAGGGCTAGAAAAAGACCAAAGACCAGACAAAAACGAAAGGCTAGAAAAAGACCAAAGACCAGACAAAAACGAAAGGCTAGAAAAAGACCAAAGACCAGACAAAAACGAAAGGCTAGAAAAAGACCAAAGACCAGACAAAACCCAAGGGCTAGAAAAAGACCAAAGACCAGACAAAAACCCAAGGGCTAGAAAAAGACCAAAGACCAGACAAAAACCCAAAACCGACAAAGACGCCCCCCAAAGACAAGTCCAAAGACCAGACAAATACTCCACTCTTACTGGCAAACAAACTAAAACAAAAATCAGTTTTGCAATTGAAGACATCATCCCAGATCATACCATGGCTTCTCTGTTTTTTGGTCTGGCTTTGATATTTTTGAGAGACTGATGAGGTTTTTTATTCATCCAGGAAACTTGGTTTTGGTGACAGAATCAGACGTGACTGAACTCTTTGTTTTCATGATTTACTTCCCATGTAAGAAATATTTTCAGTTCCAAGGTGTCAGAGTACCATTGAGCTGTTTGATTAGAACTCACCTGTTAGCCCCCCTCTTGAGGGTCATTGGTTAACCTGGTCCACTTCGGACTTATTTTGGTCATAAAGGTGTCAAACTGTCTAGAGATCAGATTTCTACCCCTCCTATGACTTGAAGGTTTGCTACACCTTTTGCCTTTAAGACACAAAAAAGTGCTTAATTAAAGACCGCCTTAAAAATATCATAGATTATTAAATACTTCAGAATATGTGCAACCATGGTTCAGGGGAAGAGAGGTCTCCTTTCATGTGGGAGACTGTTGTTCCCCAGGCACCGTCCACATTGGCAGCTCACAAACATGAGGACGGGCCAAAAATATGATTACGCTCAACACATTCATGTGTGGCAGGATGAGCATGATTGCTCCTGGTTTTAATGGCGCACAGCTGTAGCCGTTTTAGTTAAATTACTCGCTGGCCAATCACAGGCCAGCGTGTTGTATAAAGCCTTGTCAAGGTGTGTTGGTGGACTGACAGACCAAAACTCACCTGTGTGTGCCTGGGGTCGGCTGCTGGTGCAGCAGCAGGAGCAGTGGCGGTTCTAGATCAAAATTAGAGGGGGCCAGGCAGGGGCCAGCTGCTTTTTTAAAGGGGAACATTCTAAAACACTTAGCATGGGACCACAAGGGGGCCAAGCTTGTTGTCAGGGGGGCACGGGCCCCCCTGGCTCCCCTCTAGATCCGCCTATGAGCAGGAGTGTCAGGCACTTGGTTGCCATCATCTCTAGCGGGGGGTTAGAGATGGCGTTGGCTGGTGAGTGTACGTGTGTGTGCTGTTTTTGTTCCTCAGTGTGATAACGCCGATATGTGCCACAGGTGTGAGCAAGCAGCCCAGGGAGTGACCTCCCTGGTCGCGCCAGCAGGCTGCTGTTTTGCCTGTGGGGATTTCCTCCTTTCCCGGTTCCTCCTTCAGCGCAGCGGAGCAGTGCTGCACTATTCAAGACCCTCAGAGACGCTAACTGGGACTCAATTTGCCGCCGGGTCAATCCGGCCCCCATAGCCGACAGGTCAGCTGGACCATGGAGTTCAGTCTTTGGAAGACGGGACAGCCTCGTGAGGAGTCTGGGGCTGTGGGACGGATGCCTTTGGATGATTTCATTGGCGCATGGTGCTCTTGAGGGCTTGTGTGTGTGATGTGCATGTGGGGGGGGGGGAAACGGGAATCGGGAGGGAGTGGTTACTGTGGCGTTATCGGATAATTTGTTTTATTTGTTGTCTTTCAGGGAAGCTTGCCAGGAGGAGGTGGAGCCGGGTCCTCTGCAGAGGCAGCAGCCGGAGCAGCACCTATTGTGGGTGGAGTGCACCCTCGGGTTTGTGGCCTGCTGCCCTACAGGGTTCCGCCCCCTGCTGGTGGGTCTCTGCTGTTTGGTTGGGGCTCATGACTGGTTTTTATTTGAAAATAAATCAATTTTTCATTTTAAACATGGTTTCTGTCTCCTTGGGGTAAACATGAGCCTTAGTGCTCCTTGGTAACATCCACTCTGTCACACATGCATATCACTCTACGATGTCCCTAAAAACCACCCAAAACATTTTAGTTCTGAATATTTATCGCGTCA
>SSNR01000239.1:85000-96856 GCA_006937965.1 Callopanchax toddi
CTAGTGTAAATCATCTCTAGTGTAAATCATCACTAGTGTAAACCATCACTAGCGTAAACCATCTCTAGCGTAAACCATCACTAGTGTAAACCATCACTAGTGTAAACCATCACCAGTATAAATCATCACTAGTGTAAATCATCACTAATGTAAACCATCACTAGGGTAGACCATCACTAGCGTAGATCATCACTAGTGTAGATCATCTCTAGTGTAAACCATCACTAGTGTAAACCATCACTAGTGTAAACCATCACTAGTGTAGATCATCTCTAGTGTAAACCATCACTAGTGTAAACCATCACTAGTGTAGATCATCTCTAGTGTAAACCATCACTAGTGTAGACCATCACTAGTGTAGATCATCACTAGTGTAGATCATCACTAGTGTAGATCATCTCTAGTGTAAACCATCACTAGTGTAAACCATCACTAGGGTAGACCATCACTAGTGTAGATCATCACTAGCGTAGATCATCACTAGCGTAGATCATCACTAGCGTAGATCATCACTAGTGTAGATCATCTCTAGTGTAAACCATCACTAGTGTAAACCATCACTAGTGTAGATCATCACTAGTGTAGATCATCTCTAGTGTAAACCATCACTAGTGTAAACCATCACTATTGTAGATCATCACTAGTGTAGATCATCACTAGTGTATATCATCTCTAGTGTAAACCATCACTAGTGTAGATCATCACTAGTGTAGATCATCTCTAGTGTAGATCATCTCTAGTGTAGATCATCTCTAGTGTAAACCATCACTAGTGTAAACCATCAATAGAGTGAATCATCACTAGTGTAAACCATCACTAGTGTAAATCATCTCTAGTGTAAATCATCACTAGTGTAAACCATCACTAATGTAAACCATCTCTAGTGTAAACCATCTCTAGTGTAAACCATCACTAGTGTAAACCATCAATAGAGTGAATCATCACTAGTGTAAACCATCACTAGTGTAAATCATCTCTAGTGTAAATCATCACTAGTGTAAACCATCACTAGCGTAAACCATCTCTAGTGTAAACCATCACTAGTGTAAACCATCACTAATGTAAACCATCACCAGTATAAATCATCACTAGTGTAAATCATCACTAATGTAAACCATCACTAGGGTAGACCATCACTAGCGTAGATCATCACTAGTGTAGATCATCTCTAGTGTAAACCATCACTAGTGTAAACCATCACTAGTGTAAACCATCACTAGTGTAGATCATCTCTAGTGTAGATCATCTTTAGTGTAAGTCCATCACTAGTGTAAACCATCACTAGTGTAGATCATCTCTAGTGTAAACCATCACTAGTGTAGATCATCACTAGTGTAGATCATCTCTAGTGTAGATCATCTCTAGTGTAGATCATCTCTAGTGTAAACCATCACTAGTGTAAACCATTACTAGTGTAGATCATCACTATTGTAGATCATCACTAGTGTAGATCATCACTAGTGTATATCATCTCTAGTGTAAACCATCACTAGTGTAGATCATCTCTAGTGTAGATCATCTCTAGTGTAGATCATCTCTAGTGTAGATCATCTCTAGTGTAAACCATCACTAGTGTAAACCATTACTAGTGTAGATCATCACTAGTGTAGATCATCACTAGTGTAAACCATCACTAGTGTAGATCATCACTAGTGTAGATCATCTCTAGTGTAAACCATCACTAGTGTAAACCATTACTAGTGTAGATCATCACTAGTGTAGATCATCACTAGTGTAAACCATCACTAGTGTAGACCATCTCTAGTGTAGATCATCTCTAGTGTAAACCATCACTAGTGTAAACCATCACTAGTGTAGATCATCACTAGTGTAGATCATCTTTAGTGTAGATCATCTTTAGTGTAGATCATCTCTAGTGTAGATCATCTCTAGTGTAGATCATCTCTAGTGTAAACCATCACTAGTGTAGATCATCTCTAGTGTAAACCATCACTAGTGTAGATCATCACTAGTGTAGATCATCTCTAGTGTAGATCATCACTAGTGTAGATCATCACTAGTGTAGATCATCTCTAGTGTAGATCATCTCTAGTGTAAACCATCACTAGTGTAGATCATCACTAGTGTAGATCATCTCTAGTGTAGATCACCTCTAGTGTAAACCATCACTAGTGTAAACCATCACTACTGTAGATCATCACTACTGTAGATCATCTCTAGTGTAAACCATCACTAGTGTAGATCATCACTAGTGTAGATCATCACTAGTGTAGATCATCTCTAGTGTAGATCATCTCTAGTGTAGATCATCTCTAGTGTAGATCATCTCTAGTGTAAATCATCTCTTGTGCAAACCATATCTAGTGCAAACCATCTCTAGTGTAAACCATCTCTAGTGTAAACCATCTCTAGTGTAAACCATCACTAGTGTATATTATCACCAGTATAAACCATCACCAGTGTAAACCATCACCAGTGTAAACCATCACCAGTGTAAATCATCACTAGTGTAAATCATCACTAGTGTAAACCATCACCAGTGTAAACCATCACCAGTGTAAATCATCTCTAGTGTAAATCATCACTAGTGTAAATCATCACTAGTGTAAATCATCACTAGTGTAAACCATCACCAGTGTAAATCATCTCTAGTGTAAATCATCACTAGTGTAAACCATCACTAGTGTAAATCATCTCTAGTGTAAATCATCACTAATGTAAACCATCACTAGTGTAAATCATCTCTAGTGTAAATCATCACTAGTGTAAACCATCACTAGTGTAAATCATCTCTAGTGTAAATCATCACTAGTGTAAACCATCACTAGTGTAAACATCACTAGTGTAAACCTTGGAAGTGCTTGACTTGAATTTTGACTCGTGTTTGAAGTCTGTATAATAATGTAAATATAAAACATGACCCTAAATTATAATAATCTAATAACGTTTTGAACTGAAACTCCATGGGATTTATTTCAGTTCAGGTCCCTCTTTAATAAAGCAAGGGGACTAAAACGTGCTCCACCAGGTGGTGGAGCTGCTACTTAAAGGGTTTTTCTAGTTAAAGAATCTAATTCTTACAGCTCATGAGGATTTGATATTTGGAGCTTTCGGCCCTCGTCTTTAACAAACAAGACCCCCTGGTCTATGCATCAACTGTGGCCCTCAGAGGACTTTGTTAAAAAAAACATTTTGAGAGTCAGACCTGCAGCAGGTCCAGTTCTCCTGAATGCTCCATGTAACTCCAGCTGAGGGCCCGGGTTCCAGCAGGGTCCTCCCACACAAACCGCCGAGCCTCTCCAGGCTGCAGCTTCTGATCCACAGCTGACCCGCTGGAGGACAAAAACCACAGTCAGTTTACAGAAAGGGGAGGAGCCTTCAGTCATGGTCCAGTCCCAAAGACCTTGATCGAGTCTGATTCTTCAAACTGTCCCTTTAGGACAAACTTTCTTCTAAGTTTTGAACAAAAGTTTAAGTTTACAGAGCAAGTTGCAGGTTAAAGATCCCCTAAACAAATGTTTAGAGAAATATAATAGAAACTTTTTCTGAATAAAAATGTACACAAATATAAAACTTTAAAGTTTTGGAGTCATTTTTGTGAGAACTTTCCATTTTCCCCCAAAACCGAAAGTGAAGTAGCTGCCGGAGGGGAGTGGCCTTCTTATCTCAAGATAAAAATATTGATTTTGATGCCGACTGTGACACAGATACATCTTGAAATGTTTACAATTACTTAATAAATAAAGTTGGTAATTAGCTGAGGACATGATGGAGAAAATACATTTTCAGTCTGGCCCGGGAACATCCTGGGGTCTTGACGGAGCAGCTGACGAAGACGGTCTGAAGCTCTGGAATGCTACCCAACAGCTCCCCTCCCAGTGTGTGTGTGTGTATGTGTGTGTGTGATGACCTCTGACCTCTGTCTGTAACTGATGGTGATCCAGGGGGTGTGGTTTATCAGCAGCGCAGGAGCAGCTCCTTCGTAATAATCACTGAAGCTGATGATGGTGGCGTGGTTGGATAGATTCACGTCCACGATGATCCCGCCACACTGCACAGACACACTGGTGTAAAAACAACAAAACCCAGAATGGTTCTGAAGGAGCGCGGACACCGACCAGGTCAAGGCTCAGCAGGGTGCCGTTGTCCTGCCGGTCAAAGAAGAAGAACTTGGAGGTGGACTCGGACCCAACGACCCGGATGCACAGCTTCCCTGAGCAGTTCATCGGCCACAGCGGGAGGCACTGCAATGCAAGTAAGTAAGTAAAGTAAGTAAAGTTTATTTCTATAGCACCTTTCACAGAAAAAATCACAAAGTGCTTCACAGAAAACAGAATCAAACATGATAAAACAAATAAAATCAATAAAACAAACAAAATATCATTACAAATCAAAATCATTAAACAACAACAAGAGAACACAAAAGAGTTATTTAAAAGCAGTTTTAGCAGCAAAACACTTGTTAATCAGAGTATGGTATCAGTTAGTTAAACTTCTGGGATATTGATCTTCCAGGGGGATCTCCTCTCTGGGAAAGTCTACTCTGTGTTAGAAGGGAGGCTCCAGCTGGTTGTTGAAACTGAGATCCAGGAGGAGCAGCGTGGTTTGGTGAGGTGAGGAGCTCCATCACCTGCTTGAAGTAGAGCTGCTGCTCCTCCTCATCAAAAGGAGTCAGGTGAGGTGGTTCAAGCATCTGATTAGGATGTATCCTCGTTGCCTCCATCTGAAGGTTTTTCAGGTACTGGGGGAGACCCCCAGGAAGACCCAGGTCTCTCGGGAGGGATTAAGTATCCTCTCTGGCCTGGGAACACCTTGGGATCCCCCAGAAGGAGCAGGGGAGAGGCAAGGTCTGGGCGTCCCTTCTGGACTTGTTACCTCCGCAACTCCACTTTGGATAAGCAGAAGAAAACAGATGGATGATCTGGACAGTTCAGTATCAGAGTGTCATTAATCAGCTGTTTAAAGAGAATGGAGGAGAGCTGGACAGGGTCATTGGAGGTCCCTAACCCATCAGCAGGACCTCCATCTGCTCATTAGTACCAGGAGAACCAGGAAGAGTCCTACTGGAGCTACAAAATGACCTCCAGCAGGTCACTGGTATCTCTGACCAAACCATTAAAAAGACTTCATGAGGGCGGTCTGAGGGTCCCACATCCTCTAGGGGCCCAGTGCTCACTGTCCAGTACCGTGGAGCTCCACTGGTACCAGAGACCAGAACCAGCAGGTCCAGTTCTGGAGCTCTGAGCTCTAACAGAGGAGAGCAGTTTGACTCTGAGCTGATGTGACAGACGTTAAAGGGTCTGGAGAAGCTCTGGAGAACGTTCTGCTGCTACATTGTTCATCATGATGGGTTTGGTGTTGGTCTGAGGAGGCAGATCCATGGAGGAACACAGACCTCTACAGGATAAACGATGGAACCCTGACTGTCATCAGGTATCAGGATGAAACCCTTAGACCCATTGTTAGACCTTCACTGGTGCAGAGGATCTTGGGTTCCTCCTGGTCCATGATGATACCTGGCCTCATGTGGTCAGAGTCTGCAGGAGGAGTTCCTGGAGGATGAAGGAATGGATACCATTGACTGTCCTCCATGCTGGTCTGACCTGAACCCAGTAGAACGTCTCTGGGACATCATGTTTAGGTCCATCAGGTCCACCAGGGGGACCTCAGACTGTCCAGGAGCTCTGTGATGTCCTGATCAGGATCTGGGAGGAGAAACCCCAGGACATCATCCATCATCTCATCAGGAGCCCCGACACTGTCAGGATGCTACCAGCAGGTGAAGCCAGACGAGCCTTTAGCTACCTGGACTCACCTGATGCTTCAGTTATTCTGTTAAAACTACAGCTGACCCAAATATGAACCAAAACAGAAAAAATGTAACATCTGAAACAGGTTCAGGTGTTCGTCAAGAGAACTTCCACCTGCGTCAGTGAGGGTGGAGACGCTGCGACTCACCTCTGTGGAGGGGATGTAGTTCCACCTGATGGAGGTCTGGTTGATCAGTTCTCCAACCTCCAGCTCGTATGAAGACTTGTTCACCAGCGTGTAGAAAGGAGTCATGGTGACGATCCGGGTCAGGTTAAAACTGCTCATCTGGATGCTGACCCCCACCTGCAGACCCCAACACAAACACAGTCACATGAAACACAACAGACAAAAACACTGAGGTTCATATCAGAGAAACCAAACACCCACCAGGAAGTCCA
Organism: Callopanchax toddi; assembly: GCA_006937965.1. NCBI lineage: Eukaryota > Metazoa > Chordata > Actinopteri > Cyprinodontiformes > Nothobranchiidae > Callopanchax > Callopanchax toddi. Next base: position 91,171 of record SSNR01000239.1, read on the forward strand.
TGTTGTTAGCAGGACAGCGAACGCAGCCATAACTTCCCACCGCGTCCAGAGAGAACTCATCAGACCAGGAGCTGGTGGAGACGCTCAGCTGGAGCTGTAACATAAAACACACTCATCACAACAACACACACACTACAAGTGGAGCGGTGGCTTGGCTCAGGGAGGTCCAGCTGAAGGTGTCTGGTTGGTCCAAGTCTCACCTTGTTCTTGCTGAACATGTTGGTCCTCCTGAAGGAGAACAGGATGACGTCCCTGAACTCGGCTGGGTGTTTGAAGCTGATCTCCTCTGATTTGTACTGAAGAACACGGGCCGTCTTGTTGATGATCCAGTACGGGCTGAAGAGGGACAGCAGCAGGCGGCTGGCGGTCCTCGTCACATGGACACTAACGTCGACCGTCATGTTGACGTCCGAGTCACAAGTCAGGCACACGGTGAAGAATTCCGACATTCCCGAGTCGATCCGAATGTGTCCGTGCCAGTCTCGGCCCTGATACTGGATCAGCGCCAACGAAACCACCTCTCCCAAGACGCGGGCGTTCAGCAGGTCTGATGTGCTGCCTTCCTGAAGCTCGTAGAACTCTGCTGAGTTCTGAGGAACAGAAACACAAATGGTCCAACCAAAACTGGATCAGCCATAACATTATGACCACATGATATCATGGTCCAAGTAGGACACTAATGCTAATGGTCTTTCATCAGGATGATGAACCTGACCCTGACTGTTGCTTGTGCTGATGCACTAAATCAGCTCAGAGTTCTTTTTAGAGACCCTGGGACGAGTGCTAGATGGGGACTCCATTGTCCTGCTGGGGGACTTCAACACTCATGTGGGCATTGACAGCGTATTGTTAAGCCTCGACTGTCCAAGCTCTGGAGCAGAATGTTAGAATGAATGGGGGTCTGACCTGATCTGATCTGGAGCCACGTTACACCAGGAGCTCCTCTGAGCCCAGAGCCTTCACATTTATAATCCAGTCCAGATCAAAATGTCTCCTCAGTTGCTGGTTGGGTTCACTTCCCTTACCTTTGAACTGCTCTGTTCAGGACGTTCACTCCCATCATGCAGCGCTCAGTCCCTGCAGGTGATTTTACCATATTCCTTGCTGTATGAGTGCAGCTAAATTCAGGCTGCAAACGAGTGAAAAGTGAAAGTCTGGACCTCCATCATAGGATGAACCTGTTATTTCAGAGGTGTTTACAAAAAAACCTTCTTACATCTGGACCAATACAGTAATTATTCCAATAGCTGTTTGGACCTATATTAGTTTTGAATGCATTTCCCTCATTTTCAACCTAAAAAAGCATCTGTCATCACCAGAGAGCAGCACAAGATATGAAATGTTCACCGACTCTGTACTATAGTATCTATTACTGTGTACAGACACCCACAGATGATAGATGAGGCTTACAGCAGAGTTTATGATCAATAATCAACCTAAGAATTTAATTAGAATCTCTTGATCATTTTATCAAACACCATAACTCAGCTTTTATGTTCAGATAACTTCACTCTCCGTAATTTCTACTGTCATTAGTAAATTGATGTTTGTTCCTGATTAAATTAAAAGTGTGTCATCTATAAATCATCTGTGTGTCATTTTAAAAATAACCTGGGTCCCAGGACGAGCCCTGTGGAACACCACATTAGTAAATTCAACATTTTAGAACCAGCCATTTGCATCTCCAATTAAAAAGTAATCATTTGTATGAAATGATTTATGTAAATCACTGAACACCCCTACAGCGTGAAGGTTTTTATCTACAGCTGTTGCTCTATTTTCCACAAACTCCAAATTCAGGCCCGGACCTGGACCACGGACCTGGTGGAGAAAACATAACCTACCAAATATTCCTGATATGGCTGATTAGAGTATGATCTTGTAGCGTTTTATTTCTCAATAGGTTTTGCTCTCTGTGCAGTACCTCCATCATGTATCGGACTGTGTAGGGCAGCAGGTTGCGAAACGTGGCCAAGGGGTGGAGGTGGATGACGTAGGCGGGGTCCCAGTCCTCTTCTCCGTGGTTGTCAATGTGCCACAGGTCATCGGGGACGGCCAGCGTGCTGACCGTCAGAGGCAGCAGGCCGCTGTCAGACGCAGGACACCGCAGCACCGAGCGCACCTCAGAGCTGCGGTGAACCTGTTCCTTCCAGGCCACGCAGCTGGAGGACGGACCATACTGACCATCTAGACGACCGGCCGGACGCACAAACAGCTGACACCTAAAGAACAGAACGGGATGAGAGGCTTTAAACTCATTCAACCCAGCAAGAGAGATCCAAAGGCTGAAGCAGAACCCGACTGAACGACGGTACCTGTAGGTATCTAAGGGGATGTGGAACTCTTGCTCAGGCTGAGCTGTTCCGATGCTCTGCAGATTCATGGATTTTGAACAGTACTTCAGAATCGTGAACGGCACCGAGAAATGATTCTTTATCTGGAAACACAAACAGACAAACCGTTAAGGTGGTGATTCTAGAATCCTATCAGGATGCTGTACCAGCAGTGGATCAGTGGACGTGTTTGAGGGGTTCGGACCTGCAGCGGCGAGCGGACAGTGATGACCTTGTTGCCTTCAGCTGCATCGATCTGCAGCAGCACAGAGATGGACTCATCCAGCATCGGACCACGGATGTTGAAGAGGCGCCGCCCAGGTCTGTCCACAGCGATGTTGGAGATCTCACTGTATCCGGTGGGAACTACAGGTTTAGAGACAGAAGTTTATTCAGACGGCGCTTTGGAGTGAAACGAGAACGCTGTGCGGGCGTGAGGACTTCTGACCGATGCTGAGGTTGAACAGGCAGCTCTCTTGTCTCTGCAGCGCTGAAAGCTTTCCTCTGACTGATGACTCAAACACTGAGTGGACCAGATCCATGCTCTGGTCCACTGGCAGCTGGTGGAGTTTCCCGAGCGCTGTTGATCCGACCGGTTTCAAGTTGGCGCTGTGCTGCACTATGAGGGGAATCCCCAGAGCATTCCTCAGAGTGAAGGGCGGCTTCTCCTTCAGCGTGTGATCGAAGGTTGACGCTGTGCCCTCGGAGAACGCCTTTGAGAAACAAACACAAGACTGAGTGCAAGCATCAGCATCAAATAATCAATCAAACCGAACTGTCCACAGTTTTATCTCTGCTGGACAAATGTGTCCTGGTTTCCACAGCAGGAAGAGGTCCAAGGCCTGCAATGGCAGCAAAGATTTAGTAAAAGAACTACAGCCTGGGGGACGCATTGGGCCCGCCTTTTGAGTGCCCCTGATTTAAACTCTTTCCAGAACATTTCTCTTTATATAAAAGCTACCAGTCACCAGATCAACAGCTCTGTCCAGCAACCAGACTTCAGGGACTCTTATAAAACCTATATTTTGTAAAGTCTGGACAGGTACGTAGAGGTGGGTGAGAGAATAACCTGAAACTCTGAGTTCGGTCTGTCTGAGAACAACAGTTTGTCCTTTAACAATCCTCAACTTTCTGTGGTTGTTGTGGAAATATTTCTGCATCAATTCTATCAAATTTGCCATCAGAAATGTTGTAATCGAATTATTTGAGGAATTGTTTCAGCACTGTGGATAACGTTCTCCCACACAGCGGGAGTGGCTCAGCTGAAACCCCAGCAGCTGAATGGTTCCCACGCCTCAAACAAGAGGTACCTTGGCGAGGATTTGGAAGACACCAAGGCTGCACTTGGAGACGGTGATGTTCATGGTGTCTTTGGAGCAGATGTTGATGATGGTGCGAGCTTCAGGAAGGAGTAAGAAGTCGTCTCCATGGACGGGACTCTTGTCCATAACTGGGTTGTTTTTAATCTGCAGAAAGAAAACCAAAAGGTTGGAGTCCAGACTGCAACCAGCAGGAAACCCAAACCCGAGTGCTCATGGGTAAAATACACTTCTTATGCAGGTCTCACTTCTTTCCTTGTTTCCAGGTTTTTTATCATTTATAGTTTAGTTTCTTTCAGAGATGTTCTTTGAGATCTGGAGGGTTTTTATGAGTGTACTGTGAGCTAAAGGCTGATCATGGGACAGGATGTAAAAGAGCCTCACCTCGAGCTCCAGGTTCCACCGGCGTCGGCCTCCATCGACCCGTTCGATTAAAGGCTCCCACACTGTGTGGGTCTCATTGAAGTAGTTCACCTGCAGATGCAACACGATGTCAAGTTTTAAAACCCAACAAACCTCTCCAACCTGGGGAGGACCTAAAAAAAATCAGCATGAGTCCAGGATTTGGATCAACATCAGGTCATACCTCCAGGGTCATGCCCGCCTTCAGCTGCAGCAGAGACGACCAGTTTTTGGCCACTCCATTAAGAGAAGACTCAGCTAGCAGCAGGGGGATGGTCCGATGACCTAAACCAGACTCCAGAGTCAACTGGACCACCTGTAGGCCCACAACACCTCATCAACAAGAAGGAAACCTGAACAGATCGGTCTGATGTTCCTGAGCTGAGCTCCTCTTCTCTACCTTGATCTGAGCCGTGAAAGTTTCTCCCTCGTTTCGTCCATCAGGTTCTCTGAAGCTCTCGGTCATCTCAGTGGCCTGGTCCACTCCCAGGAACCAGAAGTTACAGTTGTAGATGTTCATGATGGACCACAGGTCGTCAGCATCAGGCTTCCACGCTGGGTTCTGATCAACGCTGGGCTTCGTCGTCATTCCAGCCGTTATCGTCATCACCGTGTTCAGGATGACTGGAGAGACCTGCTCACAGCGATGAGTTCAGGGACAGTTTTAAACACGGTGATGAGTTCAGGGACAGTTTTAAACACGGTGATGAGTTCAGGGACAGTTTTAAACACGGCGATGAGTTCAGGGACAGTTTTAAACACGGCGATGAGTTCAGGGACAGTTTTAAACACAGCGATGAGTTCAGGGACAGTTTTAAACACGGTGATGAGTTCAGGGACAGTTTTAAACACAGCGATGAGTTCAGGGACAGTTTTAAACACGGCGATGAGTTCAGGGACAGTTTTAAACACAGAGATGAGTTCAGGGACAGTTTTAAACACGGTGATGAGTTCAGGGACAGTTTTAAACACGGTGATGAGTTCAGGGACAGTTTTAAACACGGTGATGAGTTCAGGGACAGTTTTAAACACAGAGATGAGTTCAGGGACAGTTTTAAACACGGCGATGAGTTCAGGGACAGTTTTAAACACGGCGATGAGTTCAGGGACAGTTTTAAACACGGTGATGAGTTCAGGGACAGTTTTAAACACAGCGATGAGTTCAGGGACAGTTTTAAACACGGCGATGAGTTCAGGGACAGTTTTAAACACGGTGATGAGTTCAGGGACAGTTTTAAACACGGCGATGAGTTCAGGGACAGTTTTAAACATAGCGATGAGTTCAGGGACAGTTTTAAACACAACGATGAGTTCAGGGACAGTTTTAAACACAACAATGAGTTCAGGGACAGTTTTAAACACAGCGATGAGTTCAGGGACAGTTTTAAACATGGTGATGAGTTCAGGGACAGTTTTAAACACAGCGATGAGTTCAGGGACAGATTTAAACATGGCGATGAGTTCAGGGACAGTTTTAAACACGGCGATGAGTTCAGGGACAGTTTTAAACACAACGATGAGTTCAGGGACAGTTTTAAACACAACAATGAGTTCAGGGACAGTTTTAAACACAGCGATGAGTTCAGGGACAGTTTTAAACACGGCGATGAGTTCAGGGACAGTTTTAAACAC
>SSNR01000239.1:100634-112325 GCA_006937965.1 Callopanchax toddi
GCGATGAGTTCAGGGACAGTTTTAAACACGGCGATGAGTTCAGGGACAGTTTTAAACACAGTGATGAGTTCAGGGACAGTTTTAAACACAGAGATGAGTTCAGGGACAGTTTTAAACACAGCGATGAGTTCAGGGACAGTTTTAAACACGGCGATGAGTTCAGGGACAGTTTTAAACACGGCGATGAGTTCAGGGACAGTTTGAAACACAACGATGAGTTCAGGGACAGTTTTAAACACAACGATGAGTTCAGGGACAGTTTTAAACACGGCGATGAGTTCAGGGACAGTTTTAAACACAGTGATGAGTTCAGGGACAGTTTTAAACACAGCGATGAGTTCAGGGACAGTTTTAAACACGGCGATGAGTTCAGGGACAGTTTTAAACACGGCGATGAGTTCAGGGACAGTTTTAAACACAGAGATGAGTTCAGGGACAGTTTTAAACACAGCGATGAGTTCAGGGACAGTTTTAAACACGGTGATGAGTTCAAGGACAGTTTTAAACACAGCGATGAGTTCAGGGACAGTTTTAAACACAGTGATGAGTTCAGGGACGCATTCTATTTTCAGAGACCAGCCAGTAAACGCACCTTAACGATGATCTCCTCCACCGTCACAGAACCGCTCAGCGGTTGGTTGGGACGTGATTTCGTTTCCAAGGCGACGGAGCAGGGCTTCAGCACCTGTTGGGGAGAACATGGGTGGGTTTAGTTTTAAGGGTTAGCTGATTTGGTTCTGACCCAAACTTACGGTGGTGACAGCTTTGCCGCCCTGGTCCTGGATGAACGGGCAGGCGAGGACCTTCAGCCTCATCAGGTTGGCCCTGACGCTCTGGGACCCGTCCTCCATGAGCAGGCTGAAGTCACACTGAAACGATGCCACCAGCGCCGGGGCATTGGCCTTCAACAGGTTAGCCACGAACACCACCTCCGGGTCCACGATCACTGCCTGCAGACGGGTCCGCACCCTTGAACCTGCAGGGACAGGAGCTCTGAAAGTTTCTAAGGTTTAACAGCTTGAGGAGTCTCAGATATCGTTTTTTAATTGAACACCACAAACACATCGAGGTCTTACCGGTGTCTGCTTGTGGTTCAGCGGTCTGCCTCAGTGGCAGCTTCTCGCTCTGTGCCACTGATGCGGTACTGGCTGGACTTTGAGGAAGAGCCTGCAGGAAGAAATCTGCGACGGCTGTCAGAAACTCCATGCTGGCACACAGATAAAGTTTCTGCAGGACCGCCACCACATCCCGCTCTGAGGCGTTCTGCCTGAACGTCACATCAATCATTGCCTGAGAGCTGCTCTCCTCCTTCTGCCTGACCATCCTGCAGGATATCAACACAAAGGATTCATGGGTAAAACCACTCCTCTGTTCTCTGATGGTCCTGAAATGTTGCAGTGTGGCTGCCCCCGCCCCCCGCCCTTTAGTCCCTAAGATCTCAACCATTTAGACTCGAACCCTTTGAACTCCAAAGTCTAAAGGGTTAGGGTCTAGAGGTTTAGAGTCTACAGGGTTAGGTATAGGTTTATGTATACCTTTAGACTCTAACCCTAATTTGTTGCTTAGCAGCTGAATGCAAAAAAAAAAAAAAAAATCACAGCATTTTGTTTTGTGCTTAAAAAAAAATCTAATGTATTTACTGAGAACTTTTAAACGTGGTGATTTTTAGTCAACATCTCAAAAGGTTTGGATATTACTGATTCACACACTGACTGTGGTCCTCGGAGGACTTTCTCAAAAATGCAGCCCCCGAGAAAGAAAAAGCCCCGCTCTGCTCTAAAGGAAGATGTGTTGGGGTCATGTGACCGTTACCGTGACGTGACCCGGTCCATCCCGGTCCTCAGGTCGTCCAGCGTGCAGGAGGTCAGCACCATGCTCACCTCCATGCTGCCGTTGTCCAAGACCTTTCCCGACGTTCTCAGCAGTCGGAGGACGAACTCTCCGAGTCTGAGGTCCTGCTGGTGCTGGAGGTCTGCCGGCTGCTGGAAACGGGAACAATAAGACTGGCTGGACCAGAACCTCCTGCTCACCTGGACTCAGACTGACCTGTTTGGGGTCGTTGTGGTACAGAACCAGAGCCAGAGACTCCACATTGAAGCTAAACCGGACCGTCTCCAGGACTTCATCGCTGCTCTCTGATGGTTTCTCAGACTCACCTGAACAGGTAGAACATGTTAAAGAAACAAGTCCCACACCAAGTCTCAGGGTCAATCTCTGGGTGGCGGACCTGTAGGGAGGCTTCTGGAGACCGGGACCTGCAGGCTGGACTCCTGTCTGGGGGCGCCGGGATCTGGAGCGGCAACCTCTCCCAGGTTCTCAGTTACGATCCGGAGCATTACTCTCAGGTCGTCCTGACTCAGCTCCAGCTGTACAAAACAGAACAGATTCAGAACCAAACCAGATCCAGATCCCACAAGTCCTCTACAACACCCACACACTACCCTAGACAAACCACTAGTCTGATGGGGTCTACAGAAAACCTGATCTGGTCTTCAGAACAAAGAAGGCTGCTGAGACAGAACAGTACCTTTGGTGGTTTACAAGTTGACTGGTTAAAAAAAAAAAAAGAAAACCGTTAGTTCACCTGGACCAGACCTCACCACAGACATGGGTACAGGTAAACCGAGGGTTCAGAATCAGGACAGACGTCCCACCAAGAACTCCCCCAGAATCCAGAACCGCTCGGCTCATCTGACGTTTGTTTTTGAAAATCATTCAACTGTAACCACTGAGTGGCAGCTCAACGAAACACCTGGAAATTTAGAGACGGTTTAAAGGACATTTTCTGATGGTTTTTACATTTATTGAGTTTTTTAGTCGGACATTTAGTTAGACATTTTAACTTTTAAATTTCAGGGTTTTTTTTCCATTAGCTATTTGGTTTCATCTTTTGAACGTTATTGTTTAACTTTTGAATTTCTGTAGTTTATTATTTTGAAAATTTATTTCCTCGCCTCGCCTTCTTCCGCTTATCCGGGTCCGGGTCGTGGGGGCAGCATTCCAAGTCGGGCAGCCCAGGCCATCTTCTCCCCGGCCAAGTCCACCAGCTCCTCAGCTGGGACGCCCAGGCGTTCCCAGGCCAAACTGAAGATGTATTTCCTCCAGCTTGTCCTGGGTCGACCTGGGGGCCTCCTGCCGGCAGGACATGCCCAGAACACCTCCCGAGGAAGGCGTCCAGGAGGCATCCTTACTAGATGCCCGAACCACCTCAACTGGCTCCTTTCAATATGGAGGAGCAGCGGTTCTACTCCGAGTCTCTCCCGACTGTCCGAGCTCCTCACCCTATCCCTAAGGCTTCATTTATTGAAATGTGAATTGAAATCTGCAATCAAAATTTAAGTGAGTGATCAGATATGTTTGATTTGCCCTACAAAGGATGTAGGGCAAATCAAGGAGACGCGTGGCTTTGTGAGACTTCAGGGCACCGGACCAGAGACTCAGAAGTTCCAAACGTGGTATTCTGGATCCAAGCAGCAGATGGGGCTGAGGGACTTTTCATTGAAGGCCAATTCATCCTCCACGAGAAGAAAGAACTTTGTTCTCGCTGAGGATCTGTGAGAACATAAATGACATCACTTTGTTCTCGTAGACCCAGTTTGGCAGCGCTAACAACTTGTTCTTGTGCACATCAGCTGAGCAGAACTTCTTTTGGCAGGACGATTGAGAACAACTGCTGTGATTGGTCAAAAAGGGAGAACGAGCGTGGTTTGACTTTGTACGTTGATGCAACTTTTTCTCCGGCGCCTGCTGTGCTGCTTTGTGCGATTGGACCAAAGGAGGCATTCAGGTCCAGGACCAGTGCGGGCTGTGAGGGTTTGCACCGGTCAATCCAGACTGAATGCCTCCTCACCTGAGGGGGGATCGTTTAATCTGCACACACACACACACGTTCCCCTCCTCCCACACACACACTAGATACACACACCTGTATGACACATCGCTGACAGAGTTCGGCAGCAGAGTTCTCAGGGAGTATGAATCATCCTGCCAAAACACAGTTTTTTCTCGCTCTCGGAGCTCCCCCAGCAAGAACAAAGTTCTTTCATCTCATGGAGGATGAATTGGCCTTAACCCTCTAAAGGGTCATATCAGCACATACCGACTCAAGGAAAAGATTTGAAATATGAAAAGTTACACAGTGTGCCATCAAGAACACACTGAATTATCTTGACGTATTTCAGGTCTGCGTGTTGCTACTTATGATTCTCCACACCTTCATGGGCTTCAGGTCTCCGTCCACCTCCACAGCAGCCATCTTCTTGTACCAGGCAGCCGACAGGTTCCTCCTCAGGCTCAGCTGCAGGTTGATTGGTTCCAGCAGCTCGATGTTGGGTCGACACGAGTCCGGGTCCAAACAGGTCCTGTCGAGGAACCTCAGATTTACAGCAGCTGATATAAATACTGAACACGTCACAGAGTTCCTAATAAAGTCTATCTCTAAAGGTTCTGTTGACATGAAATTCTCCAGATGTTGGTAACAACCTTCCAGTCCACGCCTTTGTTGATTTGCTTAGCAGACACTTTTATCCAAAGCAACATACACAAATAACCAATCAGGCATGTTGTGATCTATGGGGGAACCGGAGTACCTGGAGGAAACCCACACATGCGGTTAGGGTTAGCAGCTGGAATCTATCAGGAATTATAAAACTATCCTGCCACTTAGTGCAGACCAGTATCAGCTGTTTCAGTGCCTCTGATGGTCTATAGAAAGGGTCTCATTACCAAGGTGTCACATCAGAAACATCTCATGATGGGTGAAACCAAAGAGCTTCTCCAGATCTTCACAACCTGATTGTTTCTAAACATCCTGATGAAGAATTTATAAACTACAGAAGGATCCAGTGAGACTGTCAGGGTCAGAATCAGGAAGAGGAAAAAACATGATGTCACCATAAACTAGCCACGACCGGCTGCTCCACGCTAGAATTCAGGCAGAAGAGAGAACATTACTATCAGATGATTTGTCCAAGAGCCAAGGACCTCTAGTGGAGCTTCAGAAGGACCTGGAATCAGCAGGAACAACATATTCAAAGAAAACAGGAAGTAATGAAGTCCAGTCCATGTCCTGTAGCAGCTCCACCACCCAGACTCCATGATGAAGAAACAGCAGGTTGGAGAGTTTAACATTTATGTTTCTGCTAAATAAACATAAACGTTTAGAGCAGCCTGAGGAACACTGGGAGGATCTAGTCTGGTCACATGACACCAGAACTGAACTCTATGATGACATCATACACACCATGTTGGAGGTCAAAGGTCACCAGACCAGCAGTAAAGCCTGGAGGTGGAGCATCCTGATTAACAGAAGGATTGATGAGTGGAAACATTGTGGATCAAAACCTGCTGCCTACCAGGATGATGAAGATAAAACCAGGAGGACGATGATCCCAAAGCCACGAAACTCTCTACTGGTTACAGAGAGAGAAAATCAAGCTGCAGCCAATCAGCTGGTCTGAATCCTACAGAACATCTATGGAGGAACTAAAGGTCAGAAGTCAGAGAGGAACCTTCAGGATCTGAATAAAGAAAGAACATAATAGAACGGATAGATTCCAGCTGCTGTCAGGCCTGTTTGCTCCTTCCTTTCTCCGTGTTCAGTCCGTTGTTCCTGAGCAGCTGTTTTATTACTGTTGACATGGATGGTTTGATTTCTTTACCCGTGTGGAGGATGAGCTGTTACCAACATCTGGTCAAGTCAATAGAACCTTTAGAGATAGATACCCTTAAATGGCAAAGCTGTGATATCTAGACGTCTGAACATAAATGTTAAAAGTTCCACAAGGCACTTATATACCTGGACCAACTCTATTCAGTCTCTGTATGGATACTTATGCTGATATAATAGTGACAATAATAGATCAGTGTTCATCTGACAGAGGAACATACATGGGTTTAGTTTTCCGTCCTGCTAAACGACAGAAATAAAAGATGAATCTGGAACTCAGGAACTGAAGTGATCTGGATCAGAACCTCGAGGCTCGGTTTAACCGACCTGGACAGCTTCAGCTCCGTCAGCTGCACGTCCATGCTGTCGATGACGGCTGGCAGTGGACATCCTGAGACGGGCAGCAGGGAGAAGCTGTTCCCCACCGTGATAAGACCCAGGTCCATCACCAGTGCATCATGGGAGGTGGAGGAGCGAGGGATGATGATGAGCGGAGCCTTCAGCCTGACGTCCATGGACAGACGGAAGCTCTTCTGGGCGTAGCCTCGAACGCTGGACGCTGCCTTCTCTGCAGCCTGAGCCGTGGCGGCGCTCAGAGCTTCTTTAGCCGTCTGGAAGTTGTTGGTGAAGTTCTGCAGGAAGTTAAATGGAATAATAAATAAAAATTACATGTTTCTGGCTGTTTTCTTGACTTTAAATCACTCTGGTTAAAAAGGTGTCCAGACTGGGTTCCTATAGTGTTGTCTCAATCAAACTCAAGCTCTTCTAAAGACTTTCAAGGAGAGTTTAAGATTTCCAGCACCTTGCATTGGTGATGATTTACACATGAACAGTACACAAATACTCTCAATGTTCATTTCACTTCTGTTGGATTTTAAAAGAACTGATGAACATTATTATTGTTATCTGACACCATCATGGAGGTGAAAACTTTCACACCCCTTTGCATGAATTAGCTCTTCGTGATGATGAGTTTGTAGAGTTCATAGTTTCAGATGCTCCACAGTGAGACTCACCAGCAGAGACATGATGAACTTGTGCAGGTAGACCACCTGGATGCAGCCCACGTTCAGCTTCACCCTGCCGTCCGTCTTGGAGGTGTCAGTGTATCCGACGCCCTCGGTGGCGTTTGGTGTCAAACTCATGCTGAAGCTGAAGACCTCGTCTTCCATGATGGAGATGGCCTGAGGGACAGTTCAGACCCATCAAACCTTTGCAGGCCCAACTAACTTCACTTAGAAAACACCTTCTAGCCCAGCATCACTCTGGACCGTCCCTCGAGTCCAGAGCTTCCTGTCTGAATGATCAGAGGTTAAAACAACCTTCTGAAAATGTTCAGGTACTGGAACTGAACCTGGGTCAAAGATCAGCACAAGTCCAAAGAAAACCTCCTTCAGAAAGTCTGGAGAACAGAAACACTTTAAACTGGCAGACTGACCACGTAGTAGAGTCCACTGTAGTCCCCCCACCTCACCAAAATACTCAACTAAAATCATTCTAAAAATTCTGAGAATGTGTCAGTAAAAAGTTGTCCACTAAGAGGCTGTCCACTGATCAGGAGGTCAGGGTTCAATTCCAACCATGTGTCAAAGTATCCTTGAGCAAAATACTGAACCCCCAGCTGACTCCTGGGCACCGAGAAACTGACTGCTGCTGCTCAGGGACGGGTCAGACGGAGAGGACAGATTCCACTGTGTAGTTCAGTGGTATGTACCTAGTACAGTGGTATGTACCTAGTACAGTGGTATGTACCTAGTAATAATAATAATAATAATGGATTGGATTTATATAGCGCCTTTCTAGACACTCAAAGCACTTTGTCAGAGGCTCCATTATTCATTCTCACTCTGGTGGTGGTAAACTACGACATCTGACGTCTGTAGTCACAGCTGCCCTGGGGCAGTCTGACAGAAGAGAGGCTGCCATTCTGCACTATCGGCCCTTCTGACCACCACCAACATTCACACACAGTCACACAGACAAGGTGGGTGAAGTGTCTTGCCCAAGGACACAACGACAATCTAACCCAGCTGGAGCTGGGGATCGAACCGGTGACCCTCCGGTTACCAGACTGGCCACTCTCCCAACTGAGCTAAACGCCGCCCCAGTACAGTGGTATATACGAATGTGGACACAAATCACTTCCTAGCGTTTCCCCTACATATCCTTAATTAAAGCTGCACTCCAGTGTTCTTGTCAGACAGCACCATCTAGAGATGGAAGAAATGAACTGCAGCTTAAACCGTCCCACCTACTTCCATGTTCAGAGCTGGATTAGCATCGCCTCTCGGTCATGAATGCACACCTGTAGCTGGCCAACAAAGCTAAGACACATTGTTTTACAATGATCAGGACAAGGATTCCAGAGCATCGTCTTTCTGAAATCCTGAAAAGAGGAAAACTCCGGATCGTAGCTTTAAAGACCCTTTGAGACCTCTGATTATAACCTGTACTGCCCCAAATAAGAATAAATAAATAAATGACTTTTCATAGCTTTTTTTCTTGGTTTGGAAGTTCAAGGGTCAAGGGTCACAGGAAGGCACAGGTCTCAGCAGGTCAGGGTGTTCATAACGTTCTAGCTGATTGGTGATCAGTTACCTATGAGGACTCACCTAATCAGCAGAAAGTCTCAGAGGAACTGACTGACCTTCTTGTGGATGCTCTTCGGATCCACGTTCAGAACAATGAAGTCTCGCAGTCGAGCGGACACGTGGGTCTCAGGTCCTCGAACCAGCAAGGACCCGTTAAGACCTGAGGGCATTGCAAAGGTCAGACAAGGAGGATGACCTAAGACAAGGGCTTAGACCCCGTTTCATACCTTGGACTTTGATGTCTGCCATGATGCAGGTCTGATCACACACCAGGACGTTGAAGGCTCCCAGGGTCATCGTCACTTCCAGGTCCACGACCTCGAAGTCCACAGGCGAGACTAGGGCAGCTGACAGGAAACAACAACAAGCTTAGCTTCAGGTCCCACCAGAGGGTGGAGGTTCTGCTTGGATGTGGTACTGACTGGACCTGGCTGACACCGCCTTCTCATCTGGCCTCAGTTGGATGTCCTTCTCTGGAGACGGAACGCTGCCGGACGACAGCGCCGTGGACAGGAAGTTAACGGCTGACAGGAGAGCCTCAGTATGGAGCATGACGTCCAGAGAGGTGAAGGTGACCTGAGGACACAAACCACAGGTCAGCAGGTCCAGGTTCTACAGAACCGGGCTCTTATTGATGAAGGTAGGCTCACGTTGATCATCTGCTCCGTGTTGTTGTAGAGGGTGGAGAAAGCTGGTCCACAGCGGTCGGCCTGATGGAGAGGAGACAGGAGGATCAAGACCTGCAGTTAACTCGTAATCAGGCCAGAACAGGTAATCTGATTACTGGTCTTTAGCCAGGTCCTGGGCCAGGCTCAGAACCAGACTAGAAACATGACAAGAGACCAGACTAGAGAAGTGACTAAAGACTAGATTAAAAACCTAGCTAAAGACCAGACTAGAGACCTGATCCATACCTTAGAGTACTCCACTTTGAGCAGCTCTGCCTCGGACTCCACTGAAGAGCTGATGAGACACAACGGCTCGCCGGTCGGGTCTGAAACATAAAACGATCCCTTGTAGAACTCGGAGCCACTTTAGACACAGAACCCAGCTGAAATGTTCGTCTGAGGTTTTAGAGAACGTGGTTTTAAACCTCTTGTAGAACTCAAACCATCTCTGGTCTTAAAGCCACCAGATGGAGTATCAGGATTAGTACTTTGATCAACAACCTGCCATATCCAGTCCTCTACATCAGAGGTCCCCAACCCCTGGCCCGGTACCGGTCCGCAGCTCATTTGGTACCGGGCCGTGAGAACGGCAGAATAAAAAAGATTAATTGATGTATTGATCGCGCCTGAAAGACCCGGTCCGGACCGGTGCGTTACTCGCAGTATGGAGCCCACAGCACTGTGATCACCTGCTGACAAGCTGCAAAGTGAGCTCAGCGGCTCTCCTCCTCACCTCCTGGTGCAACAGTTCATCATGATCCATGTCTACGGTTCAAACTCACACGGGCCGAGGATCTGCACTGGCGAGCTTCTAAATGATCCCGACATCCTATTGTGCTCCAAGAATCTGCTGATAACTCCCCTCTGAGAAGGGCGTTGGTTCTGCTATCACGTATAGAGGTTCATTCTGTCGGACTAGTCATTTGAGTCGACCAGAACGAATGACAGAACATCTCTGATTCAGTCTCGTTCGCATGCGCGCGCTTGCGGAGCGGCTGAATCCTTCATCTCTGTCACCTGCTGGATCATTCCGTCTCTCTGATGGAGGAAGCAGACTCATCTATTCCTGTCTAAGATAACAAGCTGTGTTGGACTTTTATAAGAGCTGATGAACATTAATATCATAACCGCTGCCTCCGTCAGGAGCCACAGAGCAGCGCCTCGTCACGCCTGTTCCTGCTGCACGTGACAGCAGGGAGCGAACTGTCTGTCAGACAGACCCGTGAGGTGGACAGGAGTCTGTCCTCCATTAAATTAGTTTTTATATTCGGGGGTGCACAAAATTTTTCATCAGAGGTTCTTAAGGGAGAACCTCGCCCTGGTCTCTGGTACGCATGTCGCGCGCGGGGGATGATGATGATGATGATTTTGATTATAAGCTGTCGCTGTCGATTGTGACCCGTTGCACCGCTACTGGGAATGTGTAAATTGCATGGATCAGATGTACTGTGATTGTGTGTGTGTGTGTGTGTGTTGAAGCACGTGTCAACGGAGCCGTGCGTTACCGGTTCGGTGCCACGCGCATTGGAGATGCTGTGTGTGTGTGTGTGTGTCGGTTGGAGTTCCTGTCGTGTGTCCACTAGCTTCAAAGGCCATGTCAGCACTCAGTCACTGAGCTGCAACAGGACGAGAAGCTCGTCAGATCAAGGGGCTCCCCGACCCCATCGGGACTGCACAACGCAAAGACGCGTTCGGGCAGTCGGTTCTGGTAGTAGAATGAAATCAGGTTCTCCAGCAGGACCTGCCAACAGGCTATGTGCAGGCCTGTTTATATTATTCTAAATATTATTTAAGATTTGGATTGACATCTTGAGTTAAAGCCGCTCTCTGGAGGATTTCATCAGGAGAGCAGTTTTTGAATCTAGCGTCCAAAGGCTCCTCCTCAAAACATCTCGACACGCGCGTCCGGTCGCGCGTGCACACGGCGCATATACGTTGCGGGCATAAACTGTACAGCTCAATGTGTAGGGTTTAATCACTCACAGTTCACAATCTTATTCCAACAACACTACGAGGGTCTGATGAGCCCTCTCTGTCCCTGCTGCTTCTGATATTAGCTCTGTTAGCACCGAGCTGCTGCTGGACTCTGAAGCTGAACTTGACTCGGCCCTGGATGAACTTTCTGACCAAAATAAACGCGTAACCCTGTCAAGCCTTGCCATTCTGTGAGGTGAAAGGTTTAAAAATAAAAATAAATCCGTCTTTAGCTGGAGAATGGGTAGGTTTTTAGTAGAAATGAGCCGTGAGGCTGAGACGCAAACAGAGAAACACACGGAGCGTCCTGTATGACAGCGCCCCCTACTGGTACAGGTTTGGTCGATGCGCGTGCATGTTGAGAGAATGCAGACATTTGAATTTCATTGGCTAAAAAATGTCGGCGGCAAGAAATAATGCAAAGGGGTCTCTAGGAGGAAGGAGGGTCTTCATCAGAATGACAGATGTTGTGGAACTCAACCCATAGATCATAGTTTAGACCTGAAATATCATTTAAAACATTTAGAAAACTTTGATACAGAGAAAAATAATCCAGAGAGCTGCTTTAAATGTGTGTATTTAATGAGCATGGAGCAGAAAAATATTCTACAAAATAGGTGGTAATCCAGGACTCCTTGTAAAAGAGATTCTGAATCTCAATGGGACTTTCCTGGTTAATTAAAGGTTAATAAATAAATTAAAAAAAAAATACAGAGCAAAAATATCCCCTGCTGCAACACTAAGCACAGGCAAAGGAGCGATTTACTCTGCCCCCCCCCCCCCCCCCCCC
>SSNR01000239.1:112335-162083 GCA_006937965.1 Callopanchax toddi
ACTTCACATTAAAGGGGGGGGGGGGGGGGGGTGTTCAGTGAACTCTGACCTTTGAACTCTAGGGACTTCATGGAGACCTTTCTGATGTAGGTAGTAGCAGACATGTCGTACTTCCTGACTTTTGTGTTTATTCCCAGCTGGTCCAGCTGGAAGACCAGGAAGGCAGACTCCTCCTGCTGGATGGGCTTTTTCAGCGATAGCAGCACCTAAAATCCAAACAGGAAACAGGATGTGACCCGGTAGGACGGAGCTGCGGAGGAGGAATAACAGCCGTATCCAGAACTTCAGAACCAGATTCTGTGGGTGGAGCTTTTACCTCTTTCACTTCAAAGTCCAGCAGAACGTTTATGGTGTTTTCTGTAGGTCCTCCGTTGGTAGCAATGATCACTCCGCCGGGTCCTGGCTTTGTTGGCTCCGCCTCCATCTGCTCAGCAAGCTCCGCCTTCTCTGTGGAGGAAAACACGAGTTTTATTCTCAGACTAATTAAATTGTCTTTACTTGTCCAAGTAAAGAGGATCAAACTGGATCAGGAGTTAAACTGGATCAGGAGTTAAACTGGACTGGATCAGGAGTTTAAACCGGATCAGGAGTTTAAACCGAATCAGGAGTTTAAACCGGGCATGCATGCATGCAATCATGCAATGAATGAATGAATAAATAAAGACAGCTCCGAGGCTCGAACTTAGAATCTCCAGATTTGCAGACGGTGTTACAAAGCTGCTACAGCTTGCCACAGGCCAGGTATAGTCACATGCTTTGTTTTTATATATATAAACATTGGGTATCAGTTCTGTTTCGTGAGGTTTGATCTCCACAAATAACACAAGCCCATCTGCATTCCGCCATGTTCAATTATGAAAAAAAAAAGCTAGTTGGGTGGACCGAAAGGCGTTACCATCTCAGCGAATACACGTTGTGACGTCCAACTGCACAGATGCAAATCCACATTTTTACGTTTCATTTCTTACAGATTCTGTTTTTTCTTAACAACCAGGGAACAGAGAGTTTTCATGTTTGGCCTACATGACAGGCTCAGGGGGACCTATTAGAAACGATGAAGACCTGAAAAAAATGGATTCTGACAAAACCACCCCTTTAAAACGAACTGAATAAACTGAAGGTAAATGAAAGTGTTTGTGAAACCACAGTGTGAACTCACCCTGAACCAGCAGTTTCTGATCAGGTTCTTCACTTCCTTCCCTGATGTTCTCCACCAGAATCTTCATCAGCAGACTGAGGTCTTCTTCACCCAGACTCATCTACAGATCAGCAGCAGATTAATATGAGGACGAATAAAACTGGTTTTAAACAGCAGCTAGTGGGACAAACGTACGCTGAGGGATCGCAGGAGTCCCTGAACCTGGACCGCAGGGATCTCCGAGAACCAGGAAGCAGCCAGGTTTCTGGTGACCAGGAGCTCCAAGTTGATTGGCTGAAGGATCTCGATGTCTTGGTCAGAGGAGTCCTGAGTAAGCATTTTTCTGAAAACACAAAAACCTTTCCTAGTTTTGACTTCTGAGTTTTAAAGCAGGACAGTTTCATCCTGGAGATCCTCAGAAACAAAAATGAAAAGTCCACTTCCAACAAACGGCTATAACATTTTACTCAATAATATTTAATCTGCATAGACTAAAATGCTCCATTAGGGTTCATTAAAAACACAACTTTTTAATCTATTACAGAATTACAGTTCACCACTCAAATCAACCATTTCCCCCATCATGGGCCTGGCATGAAGTGCATAAATAAATATGTCTGCCTGTTTTATTGAGCTTTGAAGGAGACACGCCTCCTCCTCTTAGGTCAGAAAACAACAACTGTTGCTAGTTTATGCTCCCGTTTGTCCTTATTGAGGAGAGCAATTCGTTTTCAGTTTGTTCTTGATCTATTAAAAATAAATATATTATGAATTTTAAGAGACAGTTTCAGAACTCTTCTCCTCCAGACGCTTGATGTTGGTACCTGGAGAGTTTCAGCTGTGTCAGCTTGATGTCCATCTTCTCCACCACAGCGGGAAGAGGGAACCCTTCAGCCGGCCGCAAGGAGAAGCTGTTCCCCACCGTGATCAAACCCAGATCGATCACCAAGGCATTATGGGAGGTGGAGGACTGAGGGACGATGATGAGAGGAGCCTTCAGCTTGATGTCCATGGACAGACGGAAACTCTTCTGTGCAAAGTCTCGAACGCTGGACGCAGCCTTCTCTGCTGCCTGAGCCGTGGCGGCGCTTAGGGCTTCTTTAGCCGTCTGGAAGTTGTCCACAAACATCTGGAAAACAACCAATCGGGAGTGAGACGTCAAAGATCGCCTGCCCAACGTGGATCAGAGGACCGATGTGAGGCTTTCACTGCCTGCATGGAGCATACAGGTTT
The DNA here is from genome assembly GCA_006937965.1 of Callopanchax toddi. Lineage (NCBI taxonomy): Eukaryota > Metazoa > Chordata > Actinopteri > Cyprinodontiformes > Nothobranchiidae > Callopanchax > Callopanchax toddi. Next base: position 114,707 of record SSNR01000239.1, read on the forward strand.
GTTTCAGCTTAATAAACAGGTCAGAATGAGGCGAACCTCATGAAAACAACCGACTCTACGTTCACATTTCAGCCTAAACTCTAGAGGGTTCAGAAAAAGGCAACAGGACATTTTTAATGTTTTGAGAATGGATTGTGTCTGATGAGAAGCTGAGTTAAGTAGCTTTAATAACAGCAATCAAAGCTTCTTTAATGCGTGCTCGTTGGAGGGCCGTGCTGTAGGTGTTGGGGGTTGAAAACTCAGACCACCTCCTCCTAAAAGCAGCCCTGAATCTGATCCCTAGTCAGTTTACAGCAACACACACCTTCAGGAATGTGATGGTAGACGCCCAGTCCCTCAGGAGGGATGACCAGGGGTTTGTTTAGCGAACTAGCACGCATTAATGAAGCTCTAGCTACAGGGCCCTTTGGGTTTTTCTGGTGGGAAGCAAAATGTTGTCCGGTTGCTTTTCTTCTTCACCTACCAGGATTATCACGACATTATCATGTTCTCAGAGACACGAGCTGGATGAAGGTTCGTATCATGAAGCTTCGCATTTATGAAACAAGAATGAGGATCAGAAACATCTTAGAGCAGGAAGTGAGGTCACACAGGCAGAGGTCATGTGACTGAAGAGGCGTGACAGTGTGGGGGTGATGACAGCTGAGTGAGTTGCACGGTGCAGATGAAGGTCTGGTTACGGTTTAGCACATGACACCTCACTGTCCCTCAGTTCTGCTCAGCAGCATGAACACAAGTTGTGGTGAGTCTAAGGACAATCCGACATTTTCTGAAGCTAATAAACTCTGATCAGCCATCATGAGCGCTAAAGGATGTTGTGGAAAACAAAGCGGTCTGCTCTGGCTGCCTCACCATCACCTCTCATGAGTTTATTACCAGAGAAAACACAACAGCTTTACAAGAGTTGGACGTTTAGTGTGCTGGTATGTACAGTGGAGGAAATAATGATTTGACCCCTTGCTGATTTTGTAAGTTTGTCCAATGACAAAGAAATGAAAAGTCTCAGAACAGTATCATTTTAATGGTAGGTTTATTTTAACAGTGGCAGATAGCACATCAAAAGGAAAATCGAAAAAATAACTTTAAATAAAAGATAGAAACTCATTTGCATTTCATTGAGTGAAATAAGTATTTGAACCCCTACCAACCATGAACAGTTCTGGCTCCCACAGAGTGGTTAGACACTTCTACTCAATTAGTCACTTTTGGTCTTTCCCATGTTGGAGAGTTTGGAGTCTGCTTGATTGATTGATTCTGTGGACAGGTGGCCTTTATACAGGTGACTAGTAAAGACAGGTGTCTTTAATGAGGGTGACTAATTGAGTAGAAGTGTCTAACCACTCTGTGGGAGCCAGAACTGTTCATGGTTGGTAGGGGTTCAAATACTTATTTTACTCAATGAAATGCAAATGAGTTTCTATCTTTTATTTAAAGTTATTTTTTCGATTTTCCTTTTGATGTGCTATCTGCCACTGTTAAAATAAACCTACCATTAAAATGATACTGTTCTGAGACTTTTCATTTCTTTGTCATTGGACAAACTTACAAAATCAGCAAGGGGTCAAATCATTATTTCCTCCACTGTATGTTGGACATATGGAAATGGATGAAAGCCCATCATCTCCAACTCAACCTCTCTAAAACTGAACTGCTTGTCCTCCCAGTCAAACCAACCATACAACACAAAAACTCAATCCACACTGACTCCCTTCTCTCTGGCTCCATCAGAGACAGCTGAAATCTGGGTGTTGTGAGTGACGACCAGCTGACCTTTAAAGATCATGTTGGTTCTGTCGCTTGTTCGTGCCACTTCGTTTTGTTCAACATACAAAAGATCAGACCGTAGATCCACCACCCAGCTCCTGGTTCAGTTCAGTCTATGGTCATCTTCCTCCTTGACCACTGTAATGTCCTTCTAACTGGTCTCCAGCCTGCACTGTGAAACCTCTACAAATGGTTCAGAACGCAGCAGCACGTTTGGACTTCAATCAGCCTAAAAGAGCACATGTCACCCCTCTGTTCATGGAGCTCCACTGGCTACCTTTAGCTGCTAGCATACTGGGTCCTGAAAGGAACGGCTCCATCTACTGGAATCCTCTTTAAGGCTGACGTCACGGCTCGGTCACTCCGGTCATCAGAGGATCATCAGCTAGCAGAGCTACACCACGCTGGGACAGTCCAGACTCTTCTCATGTGTCGTTCCACGATGGTGGAATGACCTACCAAGATACCAGAGCAGGGTCCATCTTCAAGAACCTCCTGAAGACCCAGCTCTTTAGAAAACATCTTCTAGACTAGCTCCTACCTTCACTACTCCTCTGGACTCTCTTCATGCACTTCACTCTATGCTGGTGTTCTTTCCCCTCACTGTGACCTCAGAGACTGACTAGTGTTTGTCCCTCTAAGTAGTTTATTGTTAGCCTCAATGGTAACTTTTTTGTTACCATATCATTTGTAAGTCGCTTTTAAATACAAGTGTCTGCTAAATGCGTGTGTGTGTGTGTGTATCCACTGTCTGTACACCCCTTCTTGTTCAGACCTGTATTGTATCTGAATAAATCCAGAGAGCTATCCATCATCTGAGTCTTGAGTCAAGATGGGCCCAAACAGACGGCTTGCCATGACCTCTGACCCACACGCCTCCAGTTTCAGGACTATGAAAGGTAACAACGTTTGTTCATTCAGACTCCTGACCAGTCCAATCCAACATCTGTGGGAGGTTCCAGGACTCTAAAGATCTGCTGCTGATGGAACCAGACATCACAGCAGAACCTCCGAGGTCCACAATTTTATGGCTGATCGTCTGCTGTCTGACTCTAAAGCCTCATCCTTGAACACACCACCTCTTAATCCATCATGAGAACTCATTTTTTGTTTATCAAAGTTCTGCTGCTCTGACTGATGTGAACATGCTTCGTTTCCTAAGTCACACGAGATCAGATGAGATCAACCTGAGTCCAACCAGCTGACAGACCGGGTCGCTCTGGGACCTGAGATGAGAACTAGAGGTGGACTGAAGGAGTAGTGGTGCAGAGTGAAGGGAAAGCAAAAGGTTTGATGCAGTTCAGAGCTGCATGCTGGACGCTGTACCTCATCAGCAGACCGGCACTGAAAGCTAAAAGAAGCCTGAAAAAATAAAACACACCAACAGGACAAGAGACGTTAGAGACGCTTTAGACAGTAGAGGATGCTAGAGACGTTGAAACAACAAATAAACATGCAACAGTTAACAGAAATGATCCCAACACAGAGGAGAAGTTCAGCAGTGGTTGTTAGAACTGAACAGCCAATCATAGTTCAGCTCTGCAGCTGATTTGACCTGAACGCCTCCTGGTCAGAATACAACCAACAAAGTGTGGTTAGACGCTGACAGCAAAGTGATGATGTGTGTGTGTGTGTGTATACAGGGGTGCACATAACTAGCCCGCCAGTGCACACGCGCACCAGATATCATGCGAGCGTACCAGATCCTTCTGCCTGAATGCGCCTTTTGGACCGGTGCTTTTGAGGTACCGATTGTGCAGCCTGCAATCTGACACTGACAAACTTCACATCCTGTTGTGGTGCGCCGTGAGGGAACTCACAGAGAGGTGACATCAGCCCGAGGTTCTCCCTCGAGTACCTTGATGCAAAAACTCCATGCACCCCTGCATGTGTTGTGTATATGTGAGTGACAAAAAATATTGAACTTATTTTCACATATACAGTGGGGCAAAAAAGTATTTGGTCAGCCACCGATTGTGCAAGTTCTCCCACTTAAAATGATGGCAGAGGTCAGTAATTTTCATCATAGGTACACTTCAACTGTGAGAGACAGAATGTGAAAAAAAAAAATCCATGAATTCACACGGTAGGATTTTTAAAGAATTTATTTGTAAATTAGGGTGGAAAATAAGTATTTGGTCACTTCAAACAAGGAAAATCTCTGGCTCTCACAGACCTGTAACGTCTTCTTTAAGAAGCTTTTCTGTCCTCCACTCGTTACCTGTATTAATGGCACCTGTTTGAACTCATTATCTGTATAAAAGACACCTGTCCACAGCCTCAAACAGTCAGACTCCAAACTCCACTATGGCCAAGACCAAAGAGCTTTCGAAGGACACCAGGAAAAGAATTGTAGACCTGCACCAGACTGGGAAGAGTGAATCTACAATAGGCAAGCAGCTTGGTGTGAAAAAATCAACTGTGGGAGCAATTATCAGAAAATGGAAGACATACAAGACCACTGATAATCTCCCTCGATCTGGGGCTCCACGCAAGATCTCATCCCGTGGGGTCAAAATGATCATGAGAACGGTGAGCAAAAATCCCAGAACCACACGGGGGGACCTGGTGAATGACCTGCAGAGAGCTGGGACCAAAGTAACAAAGGTCACCATCAGCAACACACTACAACGGCAGGGACTCAAATCCTGCAGTGCCAGACGTGTTCCGCTGCTGAAGCCAGTGCATGTCCAGGCCCGTCTGAAGTTTGCCAGAGAGCACATGGATGATACAGCAGAGGATTGGGAGAATGTCATGTGGTCAGATGAAACCAAAGTAGAACTTTTTGGTCTAAACTCAACTCGTCGTGTTTGGAGGAAGAAGAATACTGAGTTGCATCCCAAGAACACCATACCTACTATGAAGCATGGGGGGGGGGGAAACATCATGCTTTGGGGCTGTTTTTCTGCTAAGGGGACAGGACGACTGATCCGTGTTAAGGAAAGAATGAATGGGGCCATGTATCGTGAGATTTTGAGCCAAAACCTCCTTCCATCAGTGAGAGCTTTGAAGATGAAACATGGCTGGGTCTTCCAACATGACAATGATCCCAAACACACTGCCCGGGCAACAAAGGAGTGGCTCCGTAAGAAGCATTTGAAAGTCCTGGAGTGGCCTAGCCAGTCTCCAGACCTCAACCCCATAGAAAATCTGTGGAGGGAGTTGAAAGTCCGTGTTGCTCGGCGACAGCCCCAAAACATCACTGCTCTCGAGAAGATCTGCATGGAGGAATGGGCCAAAATACCAGCTACTGTGTGTGCAAACCTGGTAAAGACCTATAGTAATCGTTTGACCTCTGTTAATGCCAACAAAGGTTATGTTACAAAGTATTGAGTTGAATTTTTGTTATTGACCAAATACTTATTTTCCACCCTAATTTACAAATAAATTCTTTAAAAATCCTACCATGTGAATTCATGGATTTTTTTTTCACATTCTGTCTCTCACAGTTGAAGTGTACCTATGATGAAAATTACTGACCTCTGCCATCATTTTAAGTGGGAGAACTTGCACAATCGGTGGCTGACCAAATACTTTTTTGCCCCACTGTATTTCATGTACATCATTATTTATATATATATACATATATATATGTGTGTGTGTGTGTGTATATATATATATATATACATATATATACACACACACACACACACACACACACATACCAGGGATTGCGTTAAAGTGCCTATGGCTCCATATTTAAATCACTTTATATTAAACAGGTGTAATCTTTGATGCCTCTAGATTAGCGTTGCACCATTATAACTCAAAATACGCTGTAATTATTTCCTAACGAGCAACTCAGAGATCAGAAGAAAGCGCCGCCTTCCGGTTCTGCTGGGTTTCTCCTTATTTGGCAGCCTGACACTTCTGCTGCAGCAGGGGGCAGTGTTGTCACGTGAAAGAGAAACGAAACTGAAACTAAACACTACACGGTCTATGGTCAATGGCGACAGCAGCACTGGCGTTCTCCTCGCTCCAGTTGTCGTGAACGTGCATGTGGGCGGAGAATTGACCATATAAGCAAGTCCGGATCACTATGACCTCATAGCGGGCTGGAGTGAAAAAAACGGTTTGAAACCTGGGTCTGAAATCTTGAAGAGCTTCTCACTGGCTGTAGGAGACAGATGGACGCCGTTTTTTCTCTTTCTGGCAGGTTTAAGGTGAGAACTCAACGTTGCAACATGATAGATAAGTCAGAAAACATGGAAAACCATGACATGGGCACTTTAATGGAAATGTTTCCATATTTGACAGGTTTTTTGAAACTTTGATGGAAAGATCTGAAAGCCGTCGGTCAATTTGATGGATTACAATCATACACCTGTGTGTGTGTGTGCACACGCCTGCCTGCCATCAGACCGTCATGGGTGTAGATTTGGCATGGACGGAGGTGACATGTCCCCACCAATATTCAGCAATCACTGAATTGTCCCCACCAATAATTCGATCCAAGGATGCAGAAACAGCGTCGCATCCCCACCAATAACATGCAGCCCAGCAGACTGAGGTGCTGTGCTGCTGTGCACGGAACTGTGTTCCAGACTTCCTGTGTTCTGCAACAGAAGAACTACAGGAACTGGACCGGCAGTGCGCACCAGGTGTCAGGCCTGATCCCTGCCCAAATGCATCTTTTCGAACCGGTGTTTTCATGATCCCGATCGCGCTCAGCCCGCGATCAGACGCTGATTAACTACACTTTCTGTCCTAGTGCGCTCTGAAGGAGCTCTCAGAGTAGCGTTCATAGGCTGTGGAGGCTTGTTGACAAGCTGCCCCACGAGCACACACACATAGAACTGGACTCCAAACCCACTCACTACTCCGCGAGGAGGTGTAAAGGTTCTCCCCTGAGAATCTCAAAGAAACAAATATGTGAACCCCTCATCTCTCTCTTTCTCTCATGATCTCATAATGAACGTTAATATTATAATCAGTGTCCCACAGAGCTGCACCTGACCTGCTCTGTGCTGCACTCCAGACTCCAGATGGGGAGAGTTCTTAGAGATTTCTATAAGATGACTGGCTGATCCACTAATTTAGTGTCTAGCTTTATGGATTTATGTGCTGACCTGGGCCCAGCGTTAGATCAATCCAATAATTGGAACTGAGTGATTCTCTGAAGCTTCTAAACACTCTTAGGTTCTCCGGACCGCAGTGGAGGATGAAACGGTTGAGGAACAATTACAATAATATTTAAAAGTAATGAAATAATGCTGCTAAAAATGTAATTATTATAATTTTTTTAATTAATAAGTGACGAATAAAAATAGATAATGACCGGATTTTTAAAAACCCTGTCAGTCAAAATGACAGAAAATGAAAAGATATAACGCAACCTCTGATATATACTTATAAATATGCACGTGAAAAGGTTCTATATTTTTTATCACTCATTTCAGAAAGTGAAAGTCATAGTACCGTACTGTTTGGTGTGACAACCCTCGCCATAAGACAACCCCGTTTGACAAAATGTACCTCTTGGAAAAAGGCTTTAGGAGTAAATCTCACCTTTTATAAAGATGAAAATACATATAACAGTTTATTTTATTTAAATTACTAAAATGTACGACTACATTTCAAATTAAACACTTTATGGCATACCATAAAAATAATCTGAAATGTGACCTACTTTAATGTTAGGAGCAGTTACTGTGATGGTAAACGGCCTGTATTCTAGGGATGTGAATCCCCACCACTGAGGCCGATTCGATTCGTATCTCGATACGCTCCCAGCGATTCGATACATTGGCGATACGGTGAAGCCTCTGCCGATACGGTTCGATGCGCTTCATCCCTGCTGGCGATTCGATACGATTCGATACGATTCACGGTGCAATTTGAAACGATTCAACAAATCACAGAGAATTTTCAAGTCCACGTCTGTTTTTAAAAATCATCATAATTACTTCTCTCTCTCTCTTTCTCTGTGAAAGATTTATTTGATACTTTATTGTTTTTGATAAATCAATAAATTCTACTTTAAAAAAATGCACTTCATTATGGTTCAGACAAGAGGACTGTTTTATTCCTAATAAATATTAAATCATCAACAAAAATGTTACATTTGTTGTTCGTCTCAACTGTTACTGAATTTACCTTAGGATTTTCACCAAGGGATCAATAAAGTAAATCTCTATACTTTTTTAACAATTAATTAATATAACCAATTTAAAAGATTAGGCCTCTTAAAAATAAATAATAAAAAATGTCAACCATTAACAAAGCTCTTTCCTCAGATCCTCCTTTAAATAATAGTGTTTTCTGTCTGTAATTTGACTAAACCACTTGTTAAACCTCCTCTAACCAACATTTCCAGCATTAACTCTGTGTATTGTGTAAATAACTCAAACATAGTGTCTCTAATACTGACTAACAGATTCTAGTGGCTAACAGCAGAAACCATTCAGATTCTCTGATGTAGCTCATCTCCTCCTCACCTGTTCTACCAGGTTTTCTAACTGCAGCTGCGCCACCTGGCTTCTGTAGTTTTACTGATGGTGCGTTCAACAAAACGAGGACAAAACAGAAACTATAAACTGATCAACCGGTTGAACGCAGAGTCGTTGCTGTTAAATAGCGGGACAGTTCTCCCCCGCGCCCCTCTGGGTAACGAGTTACAAGGACAGCAGTTGAGCCACGAAACCTCCGTTAAACGTCACTTGAACGAGCGCTGACTCGGTGGTGGACACACAAACACACACACACGCGCACACACAGCGTTTGCAGCACCTGCAGCTCACCCTGCAACCCATGTGGAGCTGCTCAGTATAAAAGTAGCTCGTGAGAGGAAAAAGGCTGGACACCCTGAACTAATCGATGCAACCATTGTTTTCACCGATGAGAGACGAGAGAGAGAGAGATACGTTGCGCATTTAGCAGTCATCTGAGCCGATGCTCGCTGAAGCTACCGGTGCAGTCGGATTTTACACGTCATGATCGGACCACCGGTTCAGATCAGTGAATCTCCACATCCCTACTGTATTCATAGAGCGTTTTCTAGAGTGTTCTCCACTCCCCAAAGTGCTGTACAACACAACAGTCATTCACACATGCACACACACATTTAAACACTGGTGGTGATACACTATATTCTGATCACCTGTCTTCTCACAGACTCCCCTGTCAGTTTATTTTAAGCAGCAATCTTTAGGATCAGGGTTAGCTCTAGAGACCACGGTAATCTCTGGGGACCAGGGTTAGCTCTGGGGACCAGGGTTAGCTCTAGGGACCACGGTTAGCTCTGGAGACCAGGGTTAGCTCTAGGGACCATGGTTAGCTCTGGGGACCAGGGTTAGCTCTAGGGACCACGGTTAGCTCTGGGGACCACAGTTAGCTCTAGGGACCACGGTTAGCTCTAGGGACCACGGTTAGCTCTGGGGACCAGGGTTAGCTCTAGGGACCACGGTTAGCTCTGGGGACCAGGGTTAGCTCTAGGGACCACGGTTAGCTCTGGAAACCACGGTTAGCTCTGGGGACCAGGGTTAGCTCTGGGGACCAGGGTTAGCTCTAGGGACCAGGGTTAGCTCTAGGGACCAGGGTTAGCTCTAGGGACCAGGGTTAGCTCTGGGGACCAGGGTTAGCTCTGGGGACCACGGTTAGCTCTGGGGACCACGGTTAGCTCTGGGGACCACGGTTAGCTCTAGGGACCACGGTTAGCTCTGGGGACCACGGTTAGCTCTGGGGACCACGGTTATCTCTGGGGACCACGGTTAGCTCTAGGGACCACGGTTAGCTCTGGGGACCACGGTTAGCTCTGGGGACCAGGGTTAGCTCTGGGGACCAGGGTTAGCTCTAGGGACCAGGGTTAGCTCTAGGGACCAGGGTTAGCTCTAGGGACCAGGGTTAGCTCTGGGGACCAGGGTTAGCTCTGGGGACCACGGTTAGCTCTGGGGACCACGGTTAGCTCTGGGGACCACGGTTAGCTCTAGGGACCACGGTTAGCTCTGGGGACCACGGTTAGCTCTGGGGACCACGGTTAGCTCTGGGGACCACGGTTAGCTCTAAGGACCACGGTTAGCTCTGGGGACCACGGTTAGCTTAGGGGACCTCTGTTAGGACCAGGGTTAGCAATAATTATCATTTATTTAACCTCTACTGAGAATAAAAATCTATTTTTAATGGTGTCACTCACACACATTTATTTATTAACATATTTATATGGAGGATTAATGAGATGAAACATCTGGTTTTCGAAGGGGTCCTCCATTACAACAAAAACAGGAAGAACAAATAAACAAGACAGCAGATCAAAGATAACAGTTAAAGACAGCATTACAACTCACAACACACACACACACACACACACACACACACACACACACACACACACACACACACACACACACACACAATATATATGGGATATCTATTAACATCTGTGTCTATGTGTGTGTGCGCGCAGCTGCTGACCAGTAGCGTCATGAGGAACTGATGCAGGTAGACAATCTGGATGCATCCTAGACTCATTGTGACCTTCCCATCGACCTTGGACATACTGCTGTAAGCTCCGCCCTCTGTTGCTCCCGGAAACAGGGAGAGCTTGAAGCTGAACACCTCCTCACCCACGATGGACACAGCCTAGGAGGAGGAAGATGAAGAGGATGAAGAGCAGGAGGATAATCATGATGATGAGGAAGATGTCGTCTGTAACTGATCCTGAATCAGCTCGGTCCAAAACGAAACTGCTCACCTGTCTGTGGATGTTTTTGGGGTTGGCGTCCATGACCACGATGTCTCTGAGTCGAGCGAACACTTCTGTCTCCTTCGCCTGCACCAACACCGACGCATCGATCCCTGCAGAGAGGCCACGCCCACATCCTGAGTCCTGAACATCGGTGACATGTTGACTGTCTACACCTGTTTTTACCTTGAACTCTGATGTCGGCGATGCTGCGGCGATCATCACACACCTCCACGTGGAAGCAGCCCAACACAGCGAACAGCTTAAAGCTGAACACGTCGCCATCTTTACTTCCTTTAGAGGCTGCAGAGAGTCACTTCCTGTCAGGCGCAGAACACCGCACACACACCTGTTAAAAAGACAACACACTCACCTGTCTGACTTGGGGCTGTAGTCTCCACCTGCTTCTTAGAGTCCAGATCACGGGCGGAGCTAAGCTGCGGCGGCATGGCGCTGTTCAGGTAGCTGATGGTCGCTAGCAAAGCTTTGGTATGAAGGAGGAAGTCCAGAGAGGAGAACTCCACCTGAAACAACAGCAGGTATCAGCTGACACACCTGTGAACAGCTGGGAGTCACATGACTGAAGCGGTGACATCATCAACAGGCCAGAAGGAAACACATGGCGCAAAAAAAAAAAAAAACAACAACTCATAATAAACAAGAGTAAATAAAGCATAACAATAACAAAACATTCAAAAATGATATCAACCATAAACAAGAGCAATTAGAAACAACATAACTAAAAACATCAAATACGGTGTGGGTTCCAATTCTCTTTGTTCCTTGTGTCCGCCTGCTGCTGACCATTCCAAGTTCCACAAACTGAGACGGAGACGAGGTTTTACGCGTTGAACTGTGCCATCATGGCCTGCCCAGCCAAACGGCGAAATACCGCGTCGGCTCCGCCATTTCTACTTCTTTATTCCACAAAAACATAACCCTGAACAGTCAATTTATAGATTACACACAGACCGGAAGAACCTTCCTGTTCAACATTTCAAAATAAAACAACTAAAATACTTAAATGGCGCTTACATATGGTAATAAAATAACTTACACCAAATCGGCTGGTGACAAAACAATAACACAAATTGTTCTGGACCTGCAACCTAAAATAGATGCTGTCCCTTTAAGACTGCCAGGAAGCACACAGAAACAGGATATGATGTAACAGGAAGTGAGGAAAGTTTGGAGCAGGAAAGTAGCATGGAGGCTTCAGTTATTCACAAGCCCATCATCTCCTGAAATCCTCTTGTTCTAGAGCTCATAAAGGCATTCCCTGTGAGTAAGATGTTTTATTAAAGGAGTATCTTTGTTACTGCTCCATTTTGAGCCACAAAATATTTTGTAAATGATAAGCTGTTAAGCAGCATGTTAGAGAATCCAGTCAAACAGGTGGCCTGTAGTTCATTTAGTAATATTTCTGGTGTGTTGAACATGTTAATTGAATTGAATGTGAAGTTAAGTTTGTGTTGTAGCTACATTTGGTGCTGAAAAGAGGTTAAATACTGGAAAGGCTGGAATACACCGGATACCTCAGCGAAGCGCCACCTCATGGCTGCGGTGTTGGCGAGTCTTGTACTCACACAAGACGCGCTCCTGACACAGCGCGCCGTAGGATGCTGCTTAAAATAATCGCGCGATAGTCACAACATCACGCGGGAATTGAAAACTGGAAGCGAGAAGTGAATTCTTTGTTTATATGTGATCAGAGCTGCTGTCGTGTGTTGTGGGAACCTAATTCTAATTATTTCAAAATGGGTCAGTAAGCTATTTAATGAAGCTGTTGTTTATGTGTGCCGTAATGTTTGTGGAGGTTTATTTCTGTGTGCCGTAATAGGAGCCGTTCTGCGTCGTAACGGCGGTGTCATGGTAACGCCGGTGTCAGAAAGTACTCAACATGTCGTGACACACGCGCACAGCTGCGACTGGCGCTCCCTTTTAAACTGGTGCGAATCTTTAGCAGGCTGGCGGCGTCTTGCGTGTCTGGGACGCGTTGTGGCGAGCTCTGTGTGAGTGATCTGATGGACTAGAATGTTTTAAATCAAAATAACGCCGCAGCCACGACGTGGAGTGTCGCCGACGTGTCCGGTGTATTCTAGCCTTAAGAGTCACATTAGTGTTTAAATCATACTGACAGTCAATTTATGCTAAAAGGCTCTGTTAAAACATGCGTTTAAAGTACTGAATGCACTGTGTAATTACAGTTCTGTGTATGCGTATTTCAGTTTCACACCATTCATATGATAAAGACTCTCAACTTCAACTGAGCATCCTGGATTTATTATGTGGAGGTGTTTAGCTTGCTGGATAGCTGAAAGAACCATTTCTGCGAAGCCAGTATACAAATATCCATCCATCCATTCATCCATCCATCCATCCATCCATCCATCACCTTCAGAATCTGCTCAGTGTTGTTGAACAAAGTGTTGAAGCTGGGACCTTTTGGGTCGGCCTGCAGAACAACAGAAAGAATAAAACAACTTCTGTGAATGATCTGGAATTAAGAAAGAAGAATAAATCCTTACAGCATCAAACTTTTATTTATCAATCAGAAAAGTGAGTCACTGTTCACTAAAAACCCATGAGTGGAGGGATGATGAGTTTTACCTGTCTGTCTGAGTCAGACTCACCTTGGTGAACTCCACCTTCAGCAGGTTGGAGCTCTGCTGCTCCGAGGAGCTGATCAGGGGGAGAGGATTCCTGCCACCTGAAACGCATTCAAGACTAAAAAGGTCAAAGAGTCACAGTAAAACTCTGATGCACCTTTAACCCTTTGATGCACCTTTAACCCTTTGATGCACCAAACACATTTTTTTTTTTCATTTTTAGCCTCTTGTAAACAGTGTGACCTAAAATATTATCGTTGACGTCTCTAAGCACAACACTCTGATCTAGGTCTAGCAGCTCTACAGTAAGGTCTCCCACAGCATCTCTCCGTTACCTGGAACATCACAGTAGTCGAGTGAGACTCGTCTCAGGTACGACGTGATGCTCAGATCAAAGCTCCTCATCCTCCCTTCAGCTCCCAGCTGACACACGCTGAAGGACAGGACGGTCTTCTCCTGGTCCACCTGCCGGGTGAGCTCCAGCAGCACCTGAACGCACCACACAGGAAGGTCAGAGGTCACTGGTTGAGGAGAGGATGTGAAACAGGGAGCAGGAACACCCACCTCTCTGACTTCAAACTTCAAGTGAAGGTTGACAAGATCCTCCAACGTCAAGCGGTGAAGGTCCTCATCTGTTGACTTCTCACTGGCATCTTCATCCGAGTCTAAAATCATCATCATCACCAAGTTCATCATCATAATTTTGCCATATATATTTTCCACCTAAATAAAATGTTTTGATTATTCTGTCATAGTGTTTTCACCTTCTGTTGTTCACCAGGGTTTCAGAGCACACTGAACACGTACCTGTTTCTAAGGTGTTCAGGAGGGCGGGGCTTAGGCTGGCTGTCCGTGGTCGAGCCTCGGCTAAAGAGAACGCCTGTAGAAAGAGAACATTACACTCAAATCAAACTCATCATTCATCACCTCACAAAGTTCTCCTCTCTACTTCTTCAGCTTCCATCCATAAAACGTCTAGTTTCCCAATTACTCCTAAAACCTGAATCAGAGGCTCAGAACACGGACCTTCTCTGTGGGGGGGGATGGGGAGGAGTCCATCTTGGGCAAGGGGATGCTGTCGACCAACTCCAGAACATCCTGGATCTTCTGGTCTGAGATCTTAACATGCAAAAGGGGCAGCTCTCCTGACACCTTGAACCTGAAACACAAACAGTAAAAAAGATGCAACAAACAACCAAGAAAATAAGTAGAAACCTATGACAGGTCAGGTGAGAGTCCTACCTGGGCATCCGGACGTCCTTCTCCACCATACACTTGGCCAGGTGCAGAGTGAAGTCCATCGGCTGGAGGATGTGCTGGACTGAAGAACTCTGCAGCCGGGCCGACTTCCAGGCCTCACCTGAAACCAGTTGAGTCGTCGTTTTTGTAACTGTGTAGCAGCTGTCTGTGTGTGTGTGTGTGTGTGTGTGTGTGTGTACCTGACTTGCTGTAGAGCAGCTGAACTCGCCTCAGGCCCACATCATATCTCTCATAAGCTCGATCCATGATCTCCTCCAGAGACGAGATGTACGATGGAGACAAACTAAGGCTGCTCTGATCAACGCTGTGAAGCTACACACACACACACACACACACACACACACACACACACACACACACACACACACACCAAATGGTAAATGTCCTGTATTTATAGAGCACTTTCTAGAGTGTTCTACACTCCCCAAAGCGCTGTACAACATGAACAGTCACTCACACATTCACACACTGGTGATGATCAGCTACACTGTAATCTCAGCTGTCCTGGGACACACTGACAGAGGCGGAGATGCCATGCACCGGCGCCCGCCAAGTCCCTCTGACCACCACCAGTAGGCAAGGTGAATGAAGGGTCTTGCCCAAGGACACAACAACAATGTCGAAAATGTTTATGATTGTCGGAGCTGGGATTGAACCGGCGACCTTCCGCTAGCCAGACCGGCCACTCTACCAACTGAGCTACACTCCGTTCCACAACAAACTACACAGAGCCCTCTGCTGCAGCTGTGGAGTGAGACTGATCACTGATGCCACTGTAGAGCGAGATGGATCACTCTGCTGCTGTGGATTCAGACAAAAACCTTTAATTTCAGTAAAACTGGGTCAACTGGAGGAAAGGGTTTGGTTGGTTTGGATAGACAGAACAGATCATAGAATACCAGACAGAAAGAAGTGGAAGGGAAACAAACCTGGAAGCTGCCAAAGTCTACGATGATGAGGTCTGATGTGTCGCTGTAGAAGCCTGACTTTGGTATCAGCAGATACGATGGTTTCAGGTCGATTTTCAGGTCCAAGACCTTCCTGGTCTCAATAATGTGAGACAAACCTGCAGAAACCAGAACCCATCAGAAGCCTCCTCTTTAACTCGCCTGGGATTCTGGGTCACAGGTTGGGTTTAATTTGAGCTTTAGAGATGTCAACTAGATGCTCCTTCTTGTAAACTTAGTCCTAAGTCTCTCATCGCTATGGTTACGCATGATAAATAAATAAAAGGCAGACAAGTTGCAGCCAAAACCCCCCCAAGCACCACAGGATTCATACTCAAAATAAGCAACACCTTAAAGCCACATTGTGGAGCATTTCAGCAAGAGAGCAGTTTTTAATCGAATGTCCAACAGCTCCTCCCCAAAACACCTAAACACGTGCGTGCGGTCGCGTGCACGTGGAGCATTACTTCGGTCTGTAAGCTGGGCATAAACTGCATCAAACTACAATTACATTGTAGGGTTTAATCACTCACAGTTCACAAATCACGTTCCCACACTGTACGAGGGTCTGAGCCGTCTGTCCCTGCTGCTTCTGATACGTAGCTCTGTAGCAGCGAGCTGCTGTGGTACTCTGAAGCTGAACACAGAAATGACTTGGCCCTGGATTAACTTCTTGACCAAAATAAACGTGTATCCTTGGCAATCCTTGCCATTCTGTGACGTGAAAGGTTTAAAAATAAAAATAAATCCGTCATTAGCCGGGGAATGGATAAGTTTTTAGTAAAAATTAGATCTCTCTCCTCCAGGAACGGCTGAGACGAGAAACAGAGAAACACACGGAGCGTCCTGTACGAAAGCGCCCCCTACTGATACAGGTTTGCTCGAAGCGTGTGCATGTTGACAGAAAGCCGACAATGCAGAAATTTGAATTTTATTGGCTGAAAGTTTGCCGGCCGGAAATAATGCAAAGAGGTCTCTAGGAGGAAGGAGGGTCTTCATCAGAATGACAGATGTTGTGAAACTCTAACCATAGATCATAGTTTAGACCTGAAATATCATTTAAAACATTTAGAAAACTTTGATACATAGAAAAATACTCCAGATAGCTGCTTTAAATCAGAAAAACGAAGAAAAATTCCCAAAACAATAATCACTGGTAACAAAACAGAGGTGCTTAACAAGCGGCCACCCGTCTTCTGCCTGGAGCTTGGCCCTACTCACCTGTTGCAGTTTTCTCTTTGATCTCCTCCAGCTTGGACAGCGTGGCAGAGGTCAGGACCTCCAGGTCCACACCTTTCCCTGTCTTAAAGAAGTCCACCATACTGTTGACTGTCACCTGGGGACAAAAGGTCACATCAGAAACCACTGGTTCTCTGCAGGGGTTCTGATCCGAGGACAGAGGTCTCCTTACTGCATCGTAGATGATCTCCACAGGCTGAGAGTGGACCCTGAGTAGTTGGTCACCAGGGCTCTCCTCAGGGTTCAGCTCAAACACCACACTGAGCAGAGACGATGAGGAATCTCCCACCGAGGCAATGAGTGAGGGGACCGTCCCCCGCTGCTGCAGACCCGTCACGTACCAGTGCTCCAGCGCTGCCTCCACCCTGTGGGGCAGGAGACAGGTCAGAGGCAAACCTTTTACCGTTTTACTGTTTATAAACCATATATATTTTAATGCTGCGCTGAATAAAAGCGACCACCTGACCGCCTGGGCTCCAGGTCTCTGAGATATTTTGGTGCTGAGGTTGATCATCTGGATTTTCAGGATCTCTGGAATGTCGTGCTGCTCTCTAATCGTCACAGAGGTCTTCAGCAGCTGGAAGGTGATGATCGCAGCAACGTACTAAAACACAAAAGGTCAGATGAGATCATCAGGAACTGATAAGTCATAATACAGTCATTCAATCTCCTTCAGACTGTCCAGTATGAGGGCATTTAATGTGACCACTTACAAAAAAAATCCAATAGCCATGAAACAAAGAAAAGTAAAGAAAAACCAGGAAGAAAACAAAACAAGTATTACATTACGTAACCTTGGGAACAGTAATCAAAAAGGAGGGAAAAAGAGCATCATCCCCTCTCACTGAAACTAGGGATTTTATTCAGCTTTTACTCCGTTTCCATCAATATGTTTGAACCTTATACTGTAGTTCCTGTTAGTAAACTGCTGCAATTTAGCACTACATACATAAATATAGTCATTCAGGCGTTAAAGTCGCCACTCATCCCTTAAAATGTTGAATCATCCAGTTCATTAAATCATATGTCCTATATTTTATTTAATAAACCATCACCAAACCATCAATAAACCAACATAAAATCACCAATAAACCATCACTAAACCATCAGCCCTCCACCATTGTGCTGACAGCCAGGCTAAGCCATTTGTTCTGCAGTGCATCTCCACATTGCTACAAAAGTCAACCATAGTTGCCTTGTTGACCCTTCCAAGAAGCCATTCTGGTTCATTATTCAATTCTCTTCTTGTGACCTTTGACCTGTGCATAAGAGATGAATGCAGGTTTCTACCTGTCTGGGTAAAGCCAGGTTGTGGGAGCTGCCGCTGTAGCCTATGGCCGTGTAAAGTTTTTCCTTCTCCTCAGCAGTCATGAGCTGGTCCAAACCCGAACCTAGACCAGAAAGAGGACCATCAGAAAACTAGGAACCAGGGAGGAGCACCACTGAGAAGAGCTGGAACACCACCCACTCTCAGACTCGGGGCTCTCATCCAGCTCTTGCTCCTCCTTCTTTGCTTTCCTTCCAAACCAGCCACTGAAGAAACCTCCTCCCTGTTTCTGACCTCCGGCCTTCTTCCCAACCGGCTTCTGTCCAGATCGGATCACCTACAGAGGACAGGAGGTCTAGGGTAAGTCTGGGTCAGTCTGGATTTAGTCAGAGGAACTTCAACAAGGTTACCTCCATCTGGGCCTGCTGCCGGGCCAAAGTGATGTTGAACACATCTAGAATTTTCTCAAGGTCCTGGAAGGAGACAGAAGAATCTTAGAAACAAAACCTGGGACTAGGTCCATCTGCTGGGTGGAGCTGGTTCAGACTTCACCTGGATCTGCCGCTCAGCATCAGAACCTGGTTTGTTCTGGCTCAGCAGTTTGGTCTTGTAGGTGTTCTTGTAGGCCCTCAGGTTCTCCCGGTGCCTCAGGATTTTGGACCAGGACCACATGTGGCTGAGGCGCCGGACGTGGACCTCCACGATGCTGTTAAAGCTGTACCTCCACCTGGACGGACACCAGATTCTGGGTTAAAGTCATGATCTGGACCACAAGCTGGGGACGCCCAGAGGGGGACAGTGGTCCAGTTCCAGACTCACCAGAGTTTAGTGTTCTTGTGGACCGGTACTTCAGGTCTGAACTTCCTGTAGGGGGCATTCTTCACCATCAGATCGACGGACTCCAGGATGTCCACCATGCTCAAGTACTGCAGAGGACAGAAAACTCAATCTCACATGTATAAACAGACCTCCACCTCTCTCCACCCTCCACCACCTGTTACCTGTGGTTTGGTCATCTCCAGGGCAATGTCCTGGACCTCCAGCTGAAGGTGGGCCTTCGGGGATTTCAACTCCACCTCAGCAGTTGGGTTGATGCACATTTTAGCCGAAGCAAAGATTGGCCTGAAAACTTGAGGAGTAGAGAAACGGGTCAGAGAGAAAGCAGTGCAGAACATTTAGAAACTAAACAGGAAACGGTCATTAGAACCGGTTCTGTTTGAATCACTTTATGAGGACTCGTGATGAACCAGAGGGACCTGTCCAGGTCCAGACCAACCCACTAGGAACCACAACAAGAAGCAAACACCTGAGGGTTTCAATGAAACCAGACTATCCCCCCTAACACTCAGTGAGTTAATACCTGCTGCTGTCTGAGTCAGGTCAGAACCAGTTAGAACCAGTTAAAACCTGCTGCTGTCTGGGTCAGGTCAGAACCAGTTAGACCCAGTTAAAACCTGCTGCTGTCTGGGTCAGGTCAGAACCAGTTAGAACCAGTAATACCTGCTGCTGTCTGGGTCAGGTCAGAACCAGTTAGAACCAGTTAATACCTGCTGCTGTCTGGGTCAGGTCAGAAGAACCAGTTAGACTCAGTTAATACCTGCTGCTGTCTGGGTCAGGTCAGAACCAGTTAGACCCAGTTAAAACCTGCTGCTGTCTGGGTCAGGTCAGAACCAGTTAGACCCAGTTAAAACCTGCTGCTGTCTGGGTCAGGTCAGAACCAGTTTGACCCAGTTAATACCTGCTGAGCAGAGCACCAAAATCTACTTGGAGATCTTTAAGAAAACAATATTTTACCATGGTGATCTAGAGTACAGTCTCTGTTACAGTGGTGATCAGGTTAACAGGATATCTGGTTTCGTGGTTCAGTCCCAGTTTGGGTTCTGATATTTTACTGTGCTCCATCAGCTGATCTGAGTCTCTACAGAAGAGCTGGACTCACTGTACTGATGGTGGGACCGCTCCTCGTCTTTACTGCTGATCCCAGACTTCAGCTGGTCCTGGAGGAGGGACAATTTAAAATCAAAAACAAAACTGACTGAACGGATTAAAAGAAAAAAAAGAAAAAGTGATCTCACCACAATGTCATCCCATCGGTCCTTGTAGTACATGCAACTGTTGACATTCCAGTAGGCACAGAGACACTCCAGACGCCCGAGCTGCACACACAGACAGACACAAAATCAAAGTCTGACCTCTAGCAGATCTGGACTCAAACTTCCACTTTCACTAGAACCAAATTCAAGCACACTGGAGGGTTGTCGGTTCAATCCCCACTCCAGCTGGGTCCCACATCCCTGTGGGTGCCTGTGTCTGGTCACCTCATGTCTGTGACTACAATGTAGCTTCCTGCCTTCGGTGTATGACTGACTGTAGTGTGAAGAGCTTTGTGTTCCTAACAAAAACATCTGCATAGAGCAAGTAGCTTTGGATAAAAGTGTCTGAAAATATGTCAACAATGGGTTTTTTTTAATGTTGGTGTAATAATGTGTTCCTCCCTTTGGTCGGACATTAAATATGTCAGTAGAGTTTGGGCTTTTCTGACTGAAGTCCCCTATGATGTGCACTGCGTCGGGTGTGCCTGCTGTGGTTTATTTATGGTGTCTGATAGAAGTGAGAGAGCTATGCTAATGTTCACCTCAGGTGGTATTGACCCTTTGCACCTACATCACCTGATCACGTGGGTTCACCATGGTGGTTGGCAACAGTGAATTATGGGAGTATTTAACGAAGAGCAAAAGTATCAACTGAGGTTGTTTTTTTGCCAATTTAGCCAGTCTCCTACCAGTTCAAGTCCAGTTCACTTATGGGAAAGTTTAGCACACAGAGGTGGAGCTCACAGAGAGCAGTATTTACAAACTTTTAGTGTTACTAGCTTAAAACTAAGTAGCTTACCAACGTTAGCTTACGTTCTGCCTGCTGCTGTTCACCGATGTAAACAAGTTGCCGACTTTGCCAGAATTCACCGCTCTGGATTTATAACATTATGAGATGAACAGCGTTCACTTTACACTGGAAGTGATTTTAAAAAACTAAAAATAGTCTGGGTCCGAACCAGTTTTAGTGGCTGGCAGAGTCAACAGGTTCAGATGTTACTCTCACAGCGGACGAGACGTTCTACATTGGAACAATATTATTATAATCAGTAACTAACTTGGAATTTACTGTAGTGGACAGTATGTCCTCCATGGTGAAATAAAGGATTAGCAATACTAAATAAGTAATATAAACACATCACATTTATCATTTCAGGTCCATCACAGTCAGCCCGTCTCCAGAAACATATAAACGTTAATCTTACCAGTAAAACGTGTTCGCTGCAAATCCAAAAACACTTTGAGGGATCGGTTACCGCTGAGGCTTATCTCCGTTTTCAGTCTCCATCAAAGTTTTTAAAAAATGACAAGTTGAGTTTACACCCGTGTGTGTTAGCACAGCCAACCGTGTAGCTAACTGTTACTATTTTACTGTGAAGTCAACTAAATAAAAGAGATAAAAGGCTACAAACTGGCTGGTTTTGACTAGCTTCCCAGGAGTTTCTACATGTGTAAACAGTCCTCTGCCATCCGCAATGACTGAGGGGGCGCCCTCAAGAGCAGCGTGACGTCATGTGCAAAGGGTCAATATACTCTGTTAGCTTATGACACCTGGATGACACCCTGATGACAATCTAATGACAACAGGATGACACCTGGATGACACCTGATTGACACACAGGTGATGTTTACAAACAGAGTGGAGCGTCTGTCACCTTGTAGATGATCTTTGCAGCTTCATTCAGGATACACGACTTCCAGTTTTCATCAGTGGTCTAAAAAAAACAACAACAGAGAAGTAAAGTGCACCTGCATGTGTGTGCACGCATGCATGCGTGAGTGTGTGCACATGTGGTCTAACCTGTAGGCTAAGCTCTGACAGAGTCACTCCCATCGAAATGGGGCGCTGTGGGTCAGACACCTGAAAAAAACACAAGTGCACCTGAGAATCTATCTCCAGGACCAGGAACAGGACCGGAACCAGGACTTACATCATCCTCGTAGCGAAGGTGGATGCTGCTAATCTTCACCTGCAGGTTTTTGATCACCTGAGTGGCCAGTTTCTCCACGAAAGTATCCTTCTTCTCCTCTGGAGGCTTGTCTGGAAAAAACACAATCAGGAGGAGTCAAGAAACCCGGAACTGGATCAGACACACCCGAGACTGGGTCATGTACACCCGAGACTGGGCCAGGTACACCGAGACTGGGTCAGGTACACCCGAGACTGGGCCAGGTACACCCGAGACTGGGTCAGGTACACATGAGACTGGGTCAGGTACATCCGAGACTGGGTCAGGTACACCTGGGTCAGTTACACCTGAGACTGGGTCAGGTACACCCGAGACTGGGTCATGTACACCTGGGTCAGTTACACCTGAGACTGGGTCATGTACACCCGAGACTGGGTCAGGTACACCCGAGACTGGGTCAGGTACACATGAGACTGGGTCAGGTACATCCGAGACTGGGTCATGTACACCTGGGTCAGTTACACCTGAGACTGGGTCAGGTACACCTGGGTCAGGTACACGCGAGACTGGGTCAGGTACACCCGAGACTGGGTCAGGTACACCCGAGACTGGGTCAGGTTTACCCGAGACTGGGTCAGGTACACCTGGGTCAGGTACACCCGAGACTGGGTCAGGTTTACCTGAGACTGGGTCAGGTACACCTGGGTCAAGTACACCTGGGTCAGGTACACCCAAGACTGGGTCAGGTACACCCGAGACTGGGTCAGGCACACCTGGGTCAGGTACACCCGAGCCTGGGTCAGGCACACCCGAGACTGGGTCAGGTACACCCTATACTGGGTCAGGTACACCTGGGTCAGGTACACCTGGGTCAGGTACACCCGAGACTGGGTCAGGTACACCTGGGTCAGGTACACCCAAGACTGGGTCAGGTACACCCGAGACTGGGTCAGGTACACCCGAGACTGGGTCAGGTACACCTGGGTCAGGTACACCTGGGTCAGGTACACCCGAGCCTGGGTCAGGTACACCCGAGCCTGGATCAGGTACACCCGAGACTGGGTCAGGTACACCCGAGACTGGGTCAGGTACACCCGAGACTGGGTCATGTACACCTGGGTCAGGTACACCCAAGACTGGGTCAGGTGTACCCGAGGCTGGGCCAGGTACACCCGAGACTGGTCAGGTACATCCGAGACTGGGTCAGGTACACCTGGGTCAGTTACACCTGAGACTGGGTCAGGTACACCCGAGACTGGGTCAGCTACACCCGAGACTGGGTCAGGTACACCTGGGTCAGGTACACCTGAGACTGGGTCAGGTACACCCGAGACTGGGTCAGACACACCCGCGACTGGGTCAGGTACACCTGGGTCAGGTACACCCGAGACTGGGTCAGACACACCAGAGACTGGGTCAGGTACACATGAGACTGGGTCAGGTACATCCGAGACTGGGTCAGGTACACCTGGGTCAGTTACACCTGAGACTGGGTCAGGTACACCCGAGACTGGGTCAGGTACACCCGAGACTGGGTCAGGTACACCTGAGACTGGGCCAGACACACCCGAGACTGGGTCAGACACACCCGCGACTGGGTCAGGTACACCTGGGTCAGATACACCCGAGACTGGGTCAGACACACCAGAGACTGGGTCAGACACACCCGAGACTGGGTCAGTTACACCTGAGACTGGGTCATGTACACCTGGGTCAGACACACCCGAGACTGGGTCAGGTATACCCGAGACTGGGTCAGGTACACCCGAGACTGGGTCAGGTGCACCTGGGTCAGGTACACCTGAGACTGGGTCAGGTACACCCGAGACTGGGTCAGGTACACCTGGGTCAGGTACACCTGAGACTGGGTCAGGTACACCTGGGTCAGGTACACCCGAGACTGGGTCAGGTACACCCGAGACTGGGTCAGACACACCCGAGACTGGGTCAGACACACCCGAGTCTGGGTCAGGTACACCTGGGACTGGGTCAGGTACACCGGGTCAGGTACACCTGGGTCAGGTACACCCGAGACTGGGTCAGGGACACCCGAGACTGGGTCAGGTACACCCGAGACTGGGCAGGTACACCCGAGACTGGGTCAGGTCCACCTGGGTCAGGTACACCTGAGACTGGGTCAGGTACACCCGAGACTGGGTCAGGTACACCTGGGTCAGGTACACCCGAGACTGGGTCAGGTACACCCGGGACTTGGTCAGGTACACCTGGGTCAGGTACACCTGGGTCAGGTACACCCTCGCCTGGGTCAGGTACACCCGAGACTGGGTCAGTTACACCCGAGACTGGGTCAGGTACACCCGAGACTGGGTCAGGTACACCCGAGACTGGGTCAGATACACCCGAGACTGGGTCAGACACACCAGAGACTGGGTCAGGTACACCCGAGACTGGGTCAGATACACCTGAGACTGGGTCAGGTACACCTGGGTCAGGTACACCCGAGACTGGGTCAGGTACACCGAGACTGGGTCAGGTACACCCGAGACTGGGTCAGGTACACCCGAGACTGGGTCAGGTACACATGAGACTGGGTCAGGTACATCCGAGACCGGGTCAGGTACACCTGGGACAGGTACACCCGAGACTGGGTCAGGTACACCCGAGACTGGGTCAGACACACCCGAGACTGGGTCAGACACACCCGCGACTGGGTCAGGTACACCTGGGTCAGATACACCCGAGACTGGGTCAGACACACCCGAGACTGGGTCAGGTACACCTGGGTCAGGTACACCCGAGACTGGGTCAGGTACACCTGGGTCAGGTACACCTGGGTCAGGTACACCCGAGACTGGGTCAGGTACACCTGGGTCAGGTACACCCAAGACTGGGTCAGGTACACCCGAGACTGGGTCAGGTACACCTGGGTCAGGTACACCCGAGACTGGGTCAGGTACACCTGAGACTGGGTCATGTACACCTGGGTCAGGTACACCCGAGACTGGGTCAGACACACCCGAGACTGGGTCAGTTACACCTGAGACTGGGTCAGGTACACCTGGGTCAGACACACCCGAGACTGGGTCAGGTACACCGAGACTGGGTCAGGTACACCTGGGTCAGGTACACCTGGGTCAGGTACACCCGAGACTGGGTCAGGTACACCCTATACTGGGTCAGTTACACCCGAGACTGGGTCAGGTACACCCGAGACTGGGTCAGGCACACCCGAGACTGGGTCAGGTACACCTGGGTCAGGTACACCCGAGACTGGGTCAGGTACACCTGGGTCTGGGTCAGGCACACCCGAGACTGGGTCAGACACACCCGAGACTGGGTCAGGTACACCTGGGTCAGATACACCCGAGACTGGGTCAGCTACACCCGAGACTGGGTCAGTTACACCTGAGACTGGGTCATGTACACCTGGGTCAGACACACCCGAGATTGGGTCAGGTACACCGAGACTGGGTCAGGTACACCCGAGACTGGGTCAGACACACCCGAGACTGGGTCAGACACACCCGAGACTGGGTCAGACACACCTACGACTGGGTCAGGTACACCTGGGTCAGGTACACCCAAGACTGGGTCAGGTACACCCGAGACTGGGTCAGGTACACCTGGGTCAGGTACACCCGAGACTGGGTCAGGTACTACCGAGACTGGGTCAGGTACACCCGAGACTGGGTCAGGGACACCCGAGACTGGGTCAGGTACACCCGAGACTGGGTCAGACACACCCGAGACTGGGTCAGACACACCCGCGACTGGGTCAGGTACACCTGGGTCAGTTACACCTGAGACTGGGTCAGGTACACCCGAGACTGGGTCAGGTACACCCGAGACTGGGTCAGGTACACCCGAGACTGGGTCAGGCACACCCGAGACTGGGTCAGGTACACCTGGGTCAGGTACACCCGAGACTGGGTCAGGTACACCTGGGTCTGGGTCAGGCACACCCGAGACTGGGTCAGACACACCCGAGACTGGGTCAGACACACCTACGACTGGGTCAGGTACACCTGGGTCAGGTACACCCAAGACTGGGTCAGGTACACCCGAGACTGGGTCAGGTACACCTGCGTCAGGTACACCTGAGACTGGGTCAGGTACACCTGGGTCAGGCACACCCGAGACTGGGTCAGCTACACCCGAGACTGGGTCAGGTACACCCGAGACTGGGTCAGGTACACCTGAGACTGGGTCATGTACACCTGGGTCAGGTACACCCGAGACAGGGTCAGTTACACCTGAGACTGGGTCATGTACACCTGGGTCAGGTACACCTGAGACTGGGTCATGTACACCTGGGTCAGGTACACCTGAGACTGGGTCATGTACACCTGGGTCAGGTACACCCGAGACTGGGTCAGGTACACCTGAGACTGGGTCATGTACACCTGGGTCAGGTACACCCAAGACTGGGTCAGGTTTACCCGAGACTGGGTCAGGTACACCTGGGTCAAGTACACCTGGGTCAGGCACACCCGAGACTGGGTCAGGTACACCCGAGACTGGGTCAGACACACCCGAGACTGGGTCAGACACACCCGCGACTGGGTCAGGTACACCTGGGTCAGATACACCCGAGACTGGGTCAGACACACCAGAGACTGGGTCAGTTACACCTGAGACTGGGTCATGTACACCTGGGTCAGACACACCCGAGACTGGGTCAGGTACACCCGAGACTGGGCCAGGTACACCCGAGACTGGGTCAGGTACACATGAGACTGGGTCAGGTACATCCGAGACTGGGTCAGGTACACCTGGGTCAGTTACACCTGAGACTGGGTCAGGTACACCCGAGACTGGGTCAGGTACACCCGAGACTGGGTCAGGTACACATGAGACTGGGTCAGGTACATCCGAGACTGGGTCAGGTACACCTGGGTCAGGTACACGCGAGACTGGGTCAGGTACACCTGGGTCTGGGTCAGGCACACCCGAGACTGGGTCAGACACACCCGAGACTGGGTCAGGTACACCTGGGTCAGGTACACCCGAGACTGGGTCAGGTACACCTGTGTCAGGTACACCCACGACTGGGTCAGGTACACCTGAGACTGGGTCATGTACACCTGGGTCTGGTACACCTGAGACTGGGTCATGTACACCTGGGTCAGTTACACCTGAGACTGGGTCATGTACACCCGAGACTGGGTCAGCTACACCCGAGACTGGGTCAGCTACACCCGAGACTGGGTCAGGTACACCTGGGTCAGGTACACCCGAGACTGGGTCAGGTACACCTGAGACTGGGTCATGTACACCTGGGTCAGGTACACCCAGGACTGGGTCAGGTACACCCGAAACTGGGTCAGGTACACCCGAGACTGGGTCAGACACATCCGCGACTGGGTCAGGTACACCTGGGTCAGTTACACCTGAGACTGGGTCAGGTACACATGAGACTGGGTCAGGTACACATGAGACTGGGTCAGGTACACCTGGGTCAGATACACCCGAGACTGGGTCAGACACACCAGAGACTGGGTCAGTTACACCTGAGACTGGGTCATGTACACCCGAGACTGGGTCAGGTACACCTGGGTCAGGTACACCTGGGTCAGGTACACCCGAGACTGGGTCAGGTACACCCAAGACTGGGTCAGGTACACCCAAGACTGGGTCAGGTACACCTGGGTCAGGTACACCCAAGACTGGGTCAGGTTTACCCGAGACTGGGTCAGGTACACCTGGGTCAGGTACACCTAGGTCAGGTACACCCAAGACTGGGTCAGGTACACCTGGGTCAGGTACACCCGAGACTGGGTCAGGTACAGCCGAGACTGGGTCAGGTACACCCGAGACTGGGTCAGGTACACCTGGGTCAGGTACACCCAAGACTGGGTCAGGTACACCCGAGACTGGGTCAGGTACACCTGGGTCAGGTACACCGGGTCAGGTACACCCAAGACTGGGTCAGGTACACCCGAGACTGGGTCAGGTACACCTGGGTCTGGGTCAGGCACACCCGAGACTGGGTCAGACACACCCGAGACTGGGTCAGGTACACCTGGGTCAGGTACACCCGAGACTGGGTCAGGTACACCCGAGACTGGGTCAGGTACACCTGGGTCAGTTACACCTGGGTCAGTTACACCCGAGACTGGGTCAGCTACACCCGAGACTGGGTCAGCTACACCCGAGACTGGGTCAGCTACACCCGAGACTGGGACAGGTACACCTGGGTCAGGTACACCCGAGACTGGGTCAGGTCCACCTGAGACTGGGTCAGGTACATCCGAGACAGGGTCAGGTACACCTGGGTCAGGTACAACTGAGACTGGGTCAGGTACACCCGAGACTGGGTCAGGTACACATGAGACTGGGTCAGGTACACATGAGACTGGGTCAGGTACATCCGAGACTGGGTCAGGTACACCTGGGTCAGTTACACCTGGGTCAGTTACACCCGAGACTGGGTCAGGTACACCCGAGACTGGTTCAGCTACACCCGAGACTGGGTCAGCTACACCCGAGACTGGGTCATGTACACCTGGGTCAGGTACACCCGAGACTGGGTCAGGTACACCTGAGACTGGGTCAGGTACATCCGAGACTGGGTCAGGTACACCTGGGTCAGGTACACCCAAGACTGGGTCAGGTACACCCGAGACTGGGTCAGGTGCACCTGGGTCAGGTACACCTGAGCCTGGGTCATGTACACCTGGGTCAGACACACCCGAGACTGGGTCAGACACACCCGAGACTGGGTCAGCTACACCCGAGACTGGGTCAGCTACACCCGAGACTGGGTCATGTACACCTGGGTCTGGGTCAGGCACACCCGAGACTGGGTCAGACACACCCGAGACTGGGTCAGGTACACCTGGGTCAGGTACACCTGAGACTGGGTCATGTACACCTGGGTCAGGTACACCTGAGACTGGGTCATGTACACCTGGGTCAGGTACACCCAAGACTGGGTCAGGGACACCCGAGACTGGGTCAGGTACACCCGGGACTGGGTCAGGTACACCCTATACTGGGTCAGTTACACCCGAGACTGGGTCAGGTACACATGAGACTGGGTCAGGTACATCCGAGACTGGGTCAGGTACACCTGGGTCAGTTACACCTGAGACTGGGTCATGTACACCTGGGTCAGGTACACCTACGCCTGGGTCAGGTACACCCACGACTGGGTCAGGTACACCCGCGACTGGGTCAGGTACACCCGAGACTGGGTCAGGTACACCCGAGACTGGGTCAGGTACACCTGGGTCAGGTACACCTGGGTCAGGTACACCCGAGACTGGGTCAGGTACCCCGAGACTGGGTCAGGTACACCCGAGACTGGGTCAGACACACCCGCGACTGGGTCAGGTACACCTGGGTCAGGTACACCCGAGACTGGGTCAGGTACACCTGGGTCAGGTACACCTGGGTCAGGTACACCCGAGACTGGGTCAGGTACACCCGAGACTGGGTCAGGTACACCTGGGTCAGGTACACCCAAGACTGGGTCAGGTTTACCCGAGACTGGGTCAGGTACACCTGGGTCAAGTACACCTGGGTCAGGTACACCCAAGACTGGGTCAGGTACACCCGAGACTGGGTCAGGTACACCTGGGTCAGCTACACCCGAGACTGGGTCAGGTACACCCGAGACTGGGTCAGGTACACCTGAGACTGGTTCATGTACACCTGGGTCAGGTACACCTGGGTCAGGGACACCCGAGACTGGGTCAGGTACACCTGGGTCAGGTACACCCGAGCCTGGGTCAGGTACACCTGAGTCTGGGTCATGTACACCTGGGTCAGGTACACCCAAGACTGGGTCAGGTACACCCGAGACTGGGTCAGGTACACCTGAGACTGGGTCAGGTACATCCGAGACTGGGTCAGGTACACCTGGGTCAGGTACACCCAAGACTGGGTCAGGTACACCCGAGACTGGGTCAGGTACACCTGGGTCAGGTACACCTGGGTCAGGTACACCCATGAGACTGGGTCAGGTACATCCGAGACTGGGTCAGGTACACCTGGGTCAGTTACACCTGAGACTGGGTCAGGTACACCCGAGACTGGGTCAGCTACACCCGAGACTGGGTCAGCTACACCCGAGACTGGGTCAGCTACACCCGAGACTGGGTCAGCTACACCCGAGACTGGGTCATGTACACCTGGGTCAGGTACACCCGAGACTGGGTCAGGTACACCCGAGACTGGGTCAGGTACACATGAGACTGGGTCAGGTACATCCGAGACTGGGTCAGGTACACCTGGGTCAGGTACACCTGAGACTGGGTCAGGTACACCCGAGACTGGGTCAGCTACACCCGAGACTGGGTCAGCTACACCCGAGACTGGGTCAGCTACACCCGGGACTGGGTCATGTACACCTGGGTCAGGTACACCCGAGACTGGGTCAGATACACCCTGGGTCAGATACACCCGAGACTGGGTCAGATACACCCGAGACTGGGTCAGCTACACCCGAGACTGGGTCAGCTACACCTGGGTCATGTACACCTGGGTCAGGTACACCCGAGACTGGGTCAGGTACACCTGGGTCAGGTACACCTGGGTCAGGTACACCCGAGACTGGGTCAGGTACACCGAGACTGGGTCAGGTACACCCGAGACTGGGTCAGGTACACCTGGGTCAGGTACATCCGAGACTGGGTCAGGTACACCTGAGACACTGGGTCAAGTACACCTGGGTCAGGCACACCCGAGACTGGGTCAGGTACACCCGAGACTGGGTCAGACACACCCGAGACTGGGTCAGACACACCCGAGACTGGGTCAGGTACACCTGGGTCAGGTACACCCGAGACTGGGTCAGGTACACCCGAGACTGGGTCAGGTACACCTGGGTCAGGTACACCCGAGACTGGGTCAGGTACACCTGGGTCAGGTACACCCACTGGGTCAGGTACACCCGAGACTGGGTCAGGTACACCTGGGTCAGGTACACCCGAGACTGGGTCAGGTACACCTGAGACTGGGTCATGTACACCTGGGTCAGGTACACCCGAGACAGGGTCAGGTACACCCGAGACTGGGTCAGACACACCCGAGACTGGGTCAGGCACACCCGAGACTGGGTCAGGTACACCCGAGACTGGGTCAGGTACACCCGAGACTGGGTCAGGCACACCCGAGACTGGGTCAGGTACACCTGGGTCAGGTACACCCGAGACTGGGTCAGGTACACCTGGGTCAGGTACACCTGAGACTGGGTCAGGTACACCCGAGACTGGGTCAGGTACACATGAGACTGGGTCAGGTACACCCGAGACTGGGTCAGGTACACCTGGGTCAGTTACACCTGAGACTGGGTCAGGTACACCTGGGTCAGGTACACCCGAGACTGGGTCAGGTTTACCCGAGACTGGGTCAGGTACACCTGGGTCAGGTACACCTGGGTCAGGTACACCCGAGACTGGGTCAGGTACACCTGGGTCTGGGTCAGGCACACCCGAGACTGGGTCAGACACACCCGAGACTGGGTCAGGTACACCTGGGTCAGGTACACCCGAGACTGGGTCAGGTACACCTGAGACTGGGTCAGGTACATCCGAGACTGGGTCAGGTACACCTGGGTCAGGTACACCCGAGACTGGGTCAGGTACACCTGGGTCAGGTACACCCGAGACTGGGTCAGGTACACCTGAGACTGGGTCATGTACATCCGAGACTGGGTCAGGTACACCTGGGACAGGTACACCTGAGACTGGGTCAGGTACACCTGGGACTGGGTCAGGTACACCCGAGACTGGGTCAGACACACCCGAGACTGGGTCAGGTACACCTGGGTCAGGTACACCCGAGACTGGGTCAGGTACACCTGAGACTGGGTCAGGTACATCCGAGACTGGGTCAGGTACACCTGGGTCAGGTACACCTGGGTCAGGTACACCCGAGACTGGGTCAGGTACACCTGAGACTGGGTCATGTACACCTGGGTCAGGTACACCCGAGACTGGGTCAGGTACACATGAGACTGGGTCAGGTACACCTGGGTCAAGTACACCTGGGTCAGGTACACCCAAGACTGGGTCAGGTACACCCGAGACTGGGTCAGGTACACCTGGGTCAGGTACACCTGGGTCAGGTACACCCGAGACTGGGTCAGGTACACCTGGGTCAGGTACACCCAAGACTGGGTCAGGTACACCCGAGACTGGGTCAGGTACACCTGGGTCAGGTACACCCGGGACAGTTACACCCGAGACTGGGTCAGCTACACCCAAGACTGGGTCAGGTACACCCGAGACTGGGTCAGGTACACCTGGGTCAGGTACACCCAAGACTGGGTCAGGTACACCCGAGACTGGGTCAGGTACACCTGGGTCAGGTACACCTGGGTCAGGTACACCCGAGACTGGGTCAGACACACCAGAGACTGGGTCAGTTACACCTGAGACTGGGTCAGGTACACCTGGGTCAGGTACACCTGCGTCAGGTACACCCGAGACTGGGTCAGGTACACCTGGGTCTGGGTCAGGCACACCCGAGACTGGGTCAGGTACATCCGAGACTGGGTCAGGTACACCTGGGTCAGTTACACCTGGGTCAGTTACACCTGAGACTGGGTCAGCTACACCCGAGACTGGGTCAGCTACACCCGAGACTGGGTCATGTACACCTGGGTCAGGTACACCCGAGACTGGGTCAGGTACACCTGGGTCAGGTACACCCGAGACTGGGTCAGGTACATCCGAGACTGGGTCAGGTACACCTGGGTCAGGTACACCTGCGTCAGGTACACCCGAGACTGGGTCAGATACACCCGAGACTGGGTCAGGTACACCTGGGTCAGGTACACCCGAGACTGGGTCAGCTACACCCGAGACTGGGTCAGGTACACCTGGGTCAGGTACACCTGCGTCAGGTACACCCACGACTGGGTCAGGTACACCCGAGACTGGGTCAGGTACACCTGGGTCATGTACACCTGGGTCAGGTACACCCGAGCCTGGGTCAGGTACACCCAAGACTGGGTCAGGTACACCCGAGACAGGATCAGGTACACCCGAGACTGGGTCAGCTACACCCGAGACTGGGTCATGTACACCTGGGTCAGGTACACCCGAGCCTGGGTCAGGTACACCTGAGACTGGGTCAGGTACATCCGAGACTGGGTCAGGTACACCTGGGTCAGTTACACCTGGGTCAGGTACACCCGAGACTGGGTCAGGTACGCCTGGGTCAGGTACACCTGGGTCAGGTACACCCGAGACTGGGTCAGACACACCCGAGACTGGGTCAGGTACACCTGGGTCAGGTACACCCGAGACTGGGTCAGGTACACCCAAGACTGGGTCAGGTACACCCGAGACTGGGTCAGGTACACCCGAGACTGGGTCAGACACACCTGAGACTGGGTCAGGTACACCTGAGACTGGGTCATGTACACCTGGGTCAGGTACACCTGAGACTGGGTCATGTACACCTGGGTCAGGTACACCCAAGACTGGGTCAGGTACACCCAAGACTGGGTCAGGTACACCCGAGACTGGATCAGGTACACCCGAGACTGGGTCAGGTACACCCGAGACTGGGTCAGGTACACCTGGGTCAGGTACACCCGAGACTGGGTCAGGTACACCTGAGTCTGGTTCACCCGAGACTGGGTCAGGTACTCCTGGGTCAGGTACACCTGGGTCAGGTACACCCGAGACTGGGTCAGGTACACCCGATACTGGGTCAGTTACACCCGAGACTGGGTCATGTACACCTGGGTCAGGTACACCCGAGACTGGGTCAGGTACACCTGAGACTGGGTCAGGTACACCCGAGACTGGATCAGGTACACCCGAGACTGGCTCAGGTACACCCGAGACTGGGTCAGGTACACCTGGGTCAGGTACACCTGCGTCAGGTACACCCGAGACTGGGTCAGGTACACCTGGGTCAGGTACACCCAAGACTGGGTCAGGTACACCCGAGACTGGGTCAGGTACACCTGGGTCAGGTACACCTGGGTCAGGTACACCCGAGACTGGGTCAGGTACACCCTATACTGGGTCAGTTACACCCGAGACTGGGTCAGGTACACCTGAGACTGGGTCATGTACACCTGGGTCAGGTACACCTGAGACTGGGTCATGTACACCTGGGTCAGGTACACCCAAGACTGGGTCAGGTACACCCGAGACTGGGTCAGGTACACCTGGGTCAGTTACACCCTGAGCCTGGGTCAGGTACACCCGAGCCTGGGTCAGGTACACCTGAGACTGGGTCAGGTACACATGAGACTGGGTCAGGTACATCCGAGACTGGGTCAGGTACACCTGGGTCAGTTACACCTGGGTCAGTTACACCGAGACTGGGTCAGCTACACCCGAGACTGGGTCAGCTACACCCGAGACTGGGTCAGCTACACCCGAGACTGGGTCAGCTACACCCGAGACAGGGACAGCTGGACTGGGTCAGGTACACCTGGGTCTGGGTCAGGCACACCCGAGACTGGGTCAGACACACCTGAGACTGGGTCATGTACACCTGGGTCAGGTACACCCAAGACTGGGTCAGGTACACCCGAGACTGGGTCAGGTACACCCGAGACTGGGTCAGGTACACCCGAGACTGGGTCAGCTACACCCGAGCCTGGGTCAGGTACACCTGAGCCTGGGTCAGGTACACCTGAGCCTGGGTCAGGTACATCCGAGACTGGGTCAGGTACACCTGGGTCAGTTACACCTGAGACTGGGTCAGCTACACCCGAGACTGGGTCAGCTACACCCGAGACTGGGTCAGCTACACCCGAGACTGGGTCAGGTACACCCGAGACTGGGTCATGTACACCTGGGTCAGTTACACCTGCGACTGGGTCATGTACACCTGGGTCAGACACACCTGGGTCTGGGTCAGGCACACCCGAGACTGGGTCAGACACACCCGAGACTGGGTCATGTACACCTGGGTCAGGTACACCCAAGACTGGGTCAGGTACACCCAAGACTGGGTCAGGTACACCCGAGACTGGATCAGGTACACCCGAGACTGGATCAGGTACACCCGAGACTGGGTCAGGTACACCTGGGTCAGGTACACCTGCGTCAGGTACACCTGCGTCAGGTACACCCAAGACTGGGTCAGGTACACCTGGGTCAGGTACACCCAAGACTGGGTCAGGTACACCCGAGACTGGGTCAGGTACACCTGGGTCAGATACACCTGGGTCAGGTACACCCGAGACTGGGTCAGGTACACCCTATACTGGGTCAGTTACACCCGAGACTGGGTCAGGTACACCCGAGACTGGGTCAGGTACACCTGAGACTGGGTCATGTACACCTGGGTCAGGTACACCCAAGACTGGGTCAGGTTTACCCGAGACTGGGTCAGGTACACCTGGGTCAAGTACACCCGAGACTGGGTCAGGTACACCCTATACTGGGTCAGGTACACCCGAGACTGGGTCAGGTACACCCGCGACTGGGTCAGGTACACCTGAGACTGGGTCAGGTACACCTGGGTCAGGTACACCCAAGACTGGGTCAGGTACACCCGAGACTGGGTCAGGTACACCTGGGTCAGGTACACCCGAGACTGGGTCAGGTACACCCGAGACTGGGTCAGGTACACCCGAGACTGGGTCAGGCACACCCGAGACTGGGTCAGGTACACCTGGGACAGGGACACGTAAGCCTGGGTCAGGTACACCTGAGACTGGGTCAGGTACACCTGGGTCAGGTACACCTGCGACTGGGGCAGGTACACCCGAGACTGGGTCAGGTACACCCGAGGCTGGGTCAGGCACACCCGAGACTGGGTCAGGTACGCCTGGGTCAGGTACACCTGGGTCAGGTACACCCGAGACTGGGTCAGGTACACCTGGGTCAGGTACACCCAAGACTGGGTCAGGTACACCCGAGACTGGGTCAGGTACACCTGGGTCGGGTACACCCAAGACTGGGTCAGGTACACCCGAGACTGGATCAGGTACACCCGAGACTGGATCAGGTACACCCGAGACTGGGTCAGACACACCGGGGACTGGGTCAGTTACACCTGAGACTGGGTCATGTACACCTGGGTCAGACACACCCGAGACTGGGTCAGGTACACCGAGACTGGGTCAGGTACACCTGGGTCAGTTACACCTGAGACTGGGTCAGGTACACCCGAGACTGGGTCAGGTACACCTGGGTCAGGTACACCCAAGACTGGGTCAGGTACACCCGAGACTGGTTCAGGTACACCCGAGACTGGGTCAGACACACCCGAGACTGGGGCAGACACACCCGAGACTGGGTCAGGTACACCTGGGTCAGGTACACCTGGGTCAGGTACACCCAAGACTGGGTCAGGTACACCCGAGACTGGGTCAGGTACACCTGGGTCTGGGACAGGCACGCCCGGGACTGGGTCAGGTACACCCGAGACTGGGTCAGGTACACATGAGACTGGGTCAGGTACATCCGAGACTGGGTCAGGTACACCCGAGACTTGGTCAGGTACACCTGGGTCAGGTACACTGGGTCAGGTACACCCGAGCCTGGGTCAGGTACACCTGGGTCAGGCACACCCGAGACTGGGCCAGGTACACCCGAGACTGGGTCAGGTACACCTGAGACTGGGTCAGGTACATCCGAGACTGGGTCAGACACACCCGAGACTGGGTCAGACACACCCGCGACTGGGTCAGGTACACCTGGGTCAGTTACACCTGAGACTGGGTCAGGTACACCCGAGACTGGGTCAGCTACACCCGAGACTGGGTCAGGTACACCCGAGACTGGGTCAGGTACACCTGAGACTGGGTCAGGTACATCCGAGACTGGGTCAGGTACACCCGAGACTGGGTCAGGTACACCTGGGTCAGGTACACCCGAGACTGGGTCAGGTACACCCGAGACTGGGTCAGACACACCCGAGACTGGGTCAGGTACACCCGAGACTGGGTCAGGTACACCCGAGACTGGGTCAGGTACACCTGAGACTGGGACAGGTACACCTGGGTCAGGTACACCCAAGACTGGGTCAGGTACACCTGGGTCAGGTACACCCAAGACTGGGTCAGTTACACCTGAGACTGGGTCAGGTACACCCGAGACTGGGTCAGGTACACCCAAGACTGGGTCAGGTACACCCGAGACTGGATCAGGTACACCCGAGACTGGATCAGGTACACCCGAGACTGGGTCAGCTACACCCGAGACTGGGTCAGGTACACCTGGGTCAGGTACACCTGCGTCAGGTACACCCAAGACTGGGTCAGGTACACCCGAGACTGGGTCAGGTACACCTGGGTCAGGTACACCCAAGACTGGGTCAGGTACACCCGAGACTTGGTCAGGTACACCTGGGTCAGGTACACCTGGGTCAGGTACACCCGAGACTGGGTCAGGTACACCCTATACTGGGTCAGCTACACCCGAGACTGGGACAGGTACACCCGAGACAGGGACAGGTACACCTGGGTCAGGGACAGGTGCACCTGGGTCAGGTACACCCGAGACTGGGTCAGGTATACCCGAGACTGGGTCAGGTACACCCGAGACTGGGTCAGGTACACCTGGGTCAGACACACCCGAGACTGGGTCAGCTACACCCGAGACTGGGTCAGCTACACCCGAGACTGGGTCATGTACACCTGGGTCAGGTACACCCGAGACTGGGTCAGGTACACCCAAGACTGGGTCAGGTACATCCGAGACTGGGTCAGGTACACCTGGGTCAGTTACACCTGAGACTGGGTCATGTACACCCGAGACTGGGTCAGGTACACCCGAGACTGGGTCAGACACACCCGAGACTGGGTCAGACACACCCGCGACTGGGTCAGGTACACCTGGGTCAGATACACCCGAGACTGGGTCAGGTACACCCGAGACTGGGTCAGACACACCCGAGACTGGGTCAGTTACACCTGCGACTGGGTCAGGTACACCTGGGTCAGGTACACCCGAGACTGGGTCATGTACACCTGGGTCAGGTACACCCAAGACTGGGTCAGGTACACCCGAGACTGGGTCAGGTACACCTGAGACTGGGTCAGGTACATCCGAGACTGGGTCAGGTACACCTGGGTCAGTTACACCTGAGACTGGGTCAGGTACACCCGAGACTGGGTCAGACACACCCGAGACTGGGTCAGACACACCTGCGACTGGGTCAGGTACACCTGGGTCAGGTACACCCGAGACTGGGTCAGGTACACCCGAGACTGGGTCAGGTACACCTGGGTCAGGTACACCCGAGACTGGGTCAGGTACACCTGGGTCAGGTACACCCGAGACTGGGACAGGTACACCCGAGACTGGGTCAGGTACACATGAGACTGGGTCAGGTACATCCGAGACTGGGTCAGGTACACCTGGGTCAGGTACACCTGGGTCAGGTACACCCAAGACTGGGTCAGGTACACCTGGGTCAGGTACACCCGAGACTGGGTCAGGTACACATGAGACTGGGTCAGGTACATCCGAGACTGGGTCAGGTACACCTGGGTCAGTTACACCTGAGACTGGGTCAGGTACACCCGAGACTGGGTCAGGTACACCTGGGTCAGGTACACCTAAGACTGGGTCAGGTACACCCGAGGCTGGGTCAGACACACCCGAGACTGGGTCAGACACACCCGCGACTGGGTCAGGTACACCTGGGTCAGCTACACCGAGACTGGGTCAGGTACACCCGAGACTGGGTCAGCTACACCCGAGACTGGGTCAGCTACACCCGCGACTGGGTCAGGTACACCTGGGTCAGGTACACCCAAGACTGGGTCAGGTACATCCGAGACTGGGTCAGGTACACCTGGGTCAGGTACACCTGCGACTGGGTCAGGTACACCCGAGACTGGGTCAGCTACACCCGAGACTGGGTCAGTTACACCTGAGACTGGGTCATGTACACCTGGGTCAGGTACACCCGAGACTGGGTCAGGTACACCGAGACTGGGTCAGGTACACCTGGGTCAGGTACACCTGAGACAGGGACACCCGAGACTGGGTCAGGTACACCCTATACTGGGTCAGTTACACCCGAGACTGGGTCAGGTACACCCGAGACTGGGTCAGGCACACCCGAGACTGGGTCAGGTACACCTGGGTCAGGTACACCCGAGACTGGGTCAGGTACACCTGGGTCTGGGTCAGGACACACCAGAGACTGGGTCAGACACACCCGAGACTGGGTCAGTTACACCTGAGACTGGGTCATGTACACCTGGGTCAGGTACACCCGAGACTGGGTCAGGTACACCCGAGTGGGTCAGGTACACCTGGGTCAGGTACACCTGAGACTGGGTCATGTACACCTGGGTCAGGGACACCCGAGACTGGGTCAGGTACACCGAGACTGGGTCAGGTACACCCGAGACTGGGTCAGGTACACCTGGGTCAGGTACACCCAAGACTGGGTCAGGTACACCCGAGACTGGGTCAGGTACACCTGGGTCAGGTACACCTGGGTCAGGGACACCCACGACTGGGTCAGGTACACCTGGGTCAGGTACACCCGAGACTGGGTCAGGTACACCCGAGACTGGGTCAGGTACACCTGGGTTAGGCACACCAGAGACTGGGTCAGGTACACCTGGGTCAGACACACCCGAGACTGGGTCAGACACACCCGAGACTGGGTCAGACACACCCGAGACTGGGTCAGTTACACCTGAGACTGGGTCATGTACACCTGGGTCAGACACCTGAGACTGGGTCATGTACACCTGGGTCAGGTACACCCAAGACTGGGTCAGGTACACCCGAGACTGGGTCAGGTACACCTGGGTCAGTTACACCTGAGACTGGGTCAGGTACACCCGAGACTGGGTCAGGTACACCCGAGACTGGGTCAGGTACACATGAGACTGGGTCAGGTACACCTGGGTCAGGTACACCCGAGACTGGGTCAGGTACACCCGAGACTGGGTCAGGTACACCTGGGTCAGGTACACCCGAGACTGGGTCAGGTACACCCGAGACTGGGTCAGCTACACCCGAGACTGGGTCATGTACACCTGGGTCAGGTACACCCGAGACTGGGGCAGGTACACCCGAGACTGGGTCAGGTACACCTGAGACTGGGTCAGACACACCCGAGACTGGGTCAGACACACCCGCGACTGGGTCATGTACACCTGGGTCAGGTACACCCGAGACTGGGTCAGGTACACCTGAGACAGGGACAGGTACACCTGGGTCAGGTACACCTGAGACTGGGGCAGGTACACCCGAGACTGGGTCAGGTACACATGAGACTGGGTCAGGTACATCCGAGACTGGGTCAGGTACACCTGGGTCAGTTACACCTGAGACTGGGTCAGGTACACCCGAGACTGGATCAGGTACACCCGAGACTGGATCAGGTACACCCGAGACTGGGTCAGCTACACCCGAGACTGGGTCATGTACACCTGGGTCAGGTACACCTGCGACTGGGTCATGTACACCTGGGTCAGGTACACCCGAGACTGGGTCAGGTACACCCGAGACTGGGTCAGACACACCCGAGACTGGGTCAGACACACCCGAGACTGGGTCAGGTATACCCGAGACTGGGTCAGGTACATCCGAGACTGGGTCAGGTACACCTGGGTCAGTTACACCTGAGACTGGGTCAGGTACACCCGCGACTGGGTCAGGTACACCCGAGACTGGGTCAGACACACCCGAGACTGGGTCAGGTACACCCGGGACTGGGTCAGGTACACCTGAGACTGGGTCATGTACACCTGGGTCAGGTACACCTGAGACTGGGTCATGTACACCTGGGTCAGGTACACCCAAGACTGGGTCAGGTACACCCGAGACTGGGTCAGGTACACCTGGGGCAGGTACACCCGAGACAGGGTCAGGTACACCCGAGACTGGGTCAGGTACACCTGGGTCAGGTACACCTGCGTCAGGTACACCCAAGCCTGGGTCAGGTACACCCGAGACTGGGTCAGGTACAGCCGAGACTGGGTCATGTACACCTGGGTCAGGTACACCCGAGACTGGGTCAGGTACACCTGAGACTGGGTCATGTACACCCGAGACTGGGTCAGGTACACCTGGGTCAGGTACACCCAAGACTGGGTCAGGTACACCCGAGACTGGGTCAGGTACACCTGGGTCAGGTACACCCGAGACTGGGTCAGACACACCAGAGACTGGGCCAGACACACCCGAGACTGGGTCAGACACACCCGAGACCGGGTCAGACACCTGAGACTGGGTCATGTACACCTGGGTCAGACACACCCGAGATTGGGTCAGGTACACCGAGACTGGGTCAGGTACACATGAGACTGGGTCAGGTACATCCGAGACTGGGTCAGGTACACCTGGGTCAGTTACACCTGAGACTGGGTCAGGTACACCCGAGACTGGGTCAGGTACACCCGAGACTGGGACAGGTACACCTGAGACTGGGTCATGTACACCTGGGTCAGGTACACCCGAGACTGGGTCAGACACACCCGAGACTGGGTCAGGTACACCTGGGTCAGGTACACCTGCGTCAGGTACACCTGCGTCAGGTACACGCAAGACTGGGTCAGGTACACCCGGGTCAGGTACACCCGAGACTGGGTCATGTACACCTGGGTCAGACACACCCGAGATTGGGTCAGGTACACTGAGACTGGGTCAGGTACACCCGAGACTGGGTCAGGTACACCTGGGTCAGGTACACCCAAGACTGGGTCAGGTACACCCGAGACTGGGTCAGGTACACCTGGGTCAGGTACACCTGGGTCAGGTACACCCAAGACTGGATCAGGTACACCCGAGACTGGATCAGGTACACCCGAGACTGGGTCAGGTACACCCGGGTCAGGTACACCTCAAGACTGGGTCAGGTACACCCGCGTCAGGTACACCCAAGACTGGGTCAGGTACACCCGAGACTGGGTCAGGTACACCTGGGTCAGGTACACCTGAGACTGGGTCAGGTACACCTGGGTCAGGTACACCCGAGACTGGGTCAGGTACACCCGAGACTGGGTCAGGTACACCTGGGTCAGGTACACCCGAGCCTGGGTCAGGTACACCGAGACTGGGTCAGGTACACCCGAGACTGGGTCAGACACACCCGAGACTGGGTCAGGTACACCTGGGTCAGGTACACCCGAGACTGGGTCAGGTACACCTGGGTCAGGTACACCCGAGACTGGGTCAGACACACCAGAGACTGGGTCAGACACACCCGAGACTGGGTCAGTTACACCTGAGACTGGGTCATGTACACCTGGGTCAGACACACCCGAGACTGGGTCAGGTACACCGAGACTGGGTCAGGTACACCCGAGACTGGGCCAGGTACACCCGAGACTGGGTCAGACACACCCGAGACTGGGCCAGGTACACCTGAGACTGGGTCAGGTACACCTGGGTCAGGTACACCCAAGACTGGGTCAGGTACACCCGAGACTGGGTCAGGTACACCTGGGTCAGGTACACCCGAGACTGGGTCAGGTACACCTGGGTCAGGTACACCCGAGACTGGGTCAGGTACACCTGGGTCTGGGTCAGGTACACCTGGGTCTGGGTCAGGTACACCTGGGTCAGATACACCCTAGACTGGGTCAGGCACACCCGAGCCTGGGTCAGTTACACCTGAGACTGGGTCATGTACACCTGGGTCAGGTACACCCGAGACTGGGTCAGGTACACCGAGACTGGGTCAGGTACACCCGAGACTGGGTCAGGTACACATGAGACTGGGTCAGGTACATCCGAGACTGGGTCAGGTACACCTGGGTCAGGTACACCTGAGACTGGGTCATGTACACCTGGGTCAGGTACACCGAGACTGGGTCAGGTACACCCGCGCCTGGGTCAGACACACCCGAGACTGGGTCAGGCACACCCGGGACTGGGTCAGGTACACCCGAGACTGGGTCAGGTACACCCGAGACTGGGTCAGGTACACCTGAGACTGGGTCATGTACACCTGGGTCAGTTACACCTGAGACTGGGTCAGGTACACCGAGACTGGGTCAGGTACACCCGAGACTGGGTCAGATACACCCGAGACTGGGTCAGGTACACCCGAGACTGGGTCAGGTACACCTGAGACTGGGTCATGTACACCTGGGTCAGGTACACCCGAGACTGGGTCAGGTACACCCGAGACTGGGTCAGGTACACCTGGGTCAGGTACACCTGAGACTGGGTCATGTACACCTGGGTCAGGTACACCCGAGACTGGGTCAGGTCCACCCGAGACTGGGTCAGGTACACATGAGACTGGGTCAGGTACATCCGAGACTGGGTCAGGTACACCTGGGTCAGTTACACCTGAGACTGGGTCAGGTACACCCGAGACTGGGTCAGGTACACCTGGGTCAGGTACACCCGAGACTGGGTCAGGTACACCGAGACTGGGTCAGGTACACCCGCGACTGGGCCAGGCACACCTGGGTCAGGTACACCCGCGCCTGGGTCAGATACACCCGAGACTGGGTCAGCTACACCCGAGACTGGGTCATGTACACCTGGGTCAGATACACCTGAGACTGGGTCAGGTACACCCGAGACTGGGTCAGGTACACCCGAGACTGGGTCAGGTACACATGAGACTGGGTCAGGTACATCCGAGACTGGGTCAGGTACACCTGGGTCAGGTACACCTGAGACTGGGTCATGTACACCTGGGTCAGGTACACCTGAGACTGGGTCATGTACACCTGGGTCAGGTACACCCGAGACTGGGTCAGGTACACCCGAGACTGGGTCATGTACACCTGGGTCAGACCCACCCGAGACTGGGTCAGACACACCAGAGACTGGGTCAGACACACCCGAGACTGGGTCAGTTACACCTGAGACTGGGTCACGTACACCTGGGTCAGGTACACCCGAGACTGGGTCAGGTACACCCGAGACTGGGTCAGGTACACCTGGGTCAGGTACACCTGAGACTGGGTCAGGTACACCCGAGACTGGGTCAGGTACACATGAGACTGGGTCAGGTACACATGAGACTGGGTCAGGTACATCCGAGACTGGGTCAGGTACACCTGGGTCAGTTACACCTGGGTCAGTTACACCCGAGACTGGGTCAGCTACACCCGAGACTGGGTCAGCTACACCCGAGACTGGGTCATGTACACCTGGGTCAGTTACACCTGAGCCTGGGTCAGGTACACCTGAGCCTGGGTCGGTACATCCGAGACTGGGTCAGGTACACCTGAGACTGGGTCATGTACACCTGGGTCAGGTACACCTGAGACTGGGTCATGTACACCTGGGTCAGGTACACCCAAGACTGGGTCAGGTTTACCCGAGACTGGGTCAGGTACACCTGGGTCAAGTACACCTGGCTCAGGTACACCCGAGACTGGGTCAGGTCCACCGAGACTGGGTCAGTTACACCCGAGACTGGGTCAGGTACACCCGAGACTGGGTCAGGTACACCTGGGTCAGGTACACCTGCGTCAGGTACACCCGAGACTGGGTCAGGTACACCTGAGACTGGGTCATGTACACCTGGGTCAGGTACACCTGAGACTGGGTCATGTACACCTGGGTCAGGTACACCCGAGACTGGGTCAGGTACAGACAGGTAGGACCTGGGTCAGGTACACCTGGGTCAGGTACACCCAAGACTGGGTCAGGTACACCCGAGACTGGGTCAGGTACACCTGGGTCAGGTACACCTGGGTCAGGTACACCCGAGACTGGGTCAGGTACACCCGAGACTGGGTCAGGTACACCTGAGACTGGGTCAGGTACATCCGAGACTGGGTCAGGTACACCTGGG
Source organism: Callopanchax toddi (assembly GCA_006937965.1). Classification (NCBI taxonomy): domain Eukaryota; kingdom Metazoa; phylum Chordata; class Actinopteri; order Cyprinodontiformes; family Nothobranchiidae; genus Callopanchax; species Callopanchax toddi. The sequence goes on from SSNR01000239.1 coordinate 159,096, forward strand.
TCAGTACACCTGGGTCAGGTACACCCAAGACTGGGTCAGGTACACCCGAGACTGGGTCAGGTACGCCTGGGTCAGGTACACCTGAGACTGGGTCATGTACACCTGGGTCAGGTACACCTGAGACTGGGTCATGTACACCTGGGTCAGGTACACCCGAGACTGGGTCAGTTACACCGGAGACTGGGTCATGTACACCTGGGTCAGGTACACCCGAGACTGGGTCAGGTACACCCGAGACTGGGTCAGGTACACCTGGGTCAGTTACACCTGAGACTGGGTCATGTACACCTGGGTCAGACACACCCGAGACTGGGTCAGGTACACCCGAGACTGGGTCAGCACACCTGGGTCAGGCACACCCGAGACTGGGTCAGGTACACCCGAGACTGGGTCAGACACACCCGAGACTGGGTCAGACACACCCGCGACTGGGTCAGGTACACCTGGGTCAGGTACACCCAAGACTGGGTCAGGTACACCCGAGACTGGGTCAGGTACACCTGGGTCAGGTACACCCAAGACTGGGTCAGGTACACCTGAGACTGGGTCATGTACACCTGGGTCAGGTACACCTGAGACTGGGTCATGTACACCTGGGTCAGGTACACCCAACACTGGGTCAGGTACACCCGAGACTGGGTCAGCTGCACCTGGGTCAGGTACACCTGCGACTGGGTCAGGTACACCCGAGACTGGGTCAGGTACACCCGAGACTGGGTCAGGTACACCTGAGACTGGGTCATGTACACCTGGGTCAGGTACACCTGAGACTGGGTCATGTACACCTGGGTCAGGTACACCTGAGACTGGGTCCGGTACACCCGAGACTGGGTCAGGTACACATGAGACTGGGTCAGGTACACATGAGACTGGGTCAGGTACACCCGGGACTGGGTCAGGTGCGCCTGGGTCAGGTACACCTGAGACTGGGTCATGTACACCTGGGTCAGGTACACCCAAGACTGGGTCAGATACACCCGAGACTGGGTCAGGTACACATGAGACTGGGTCAGGTACACCCGAGACTGGGTCAGGTACACCTGGGTCAGGTACACCCGAGACTGGGTCAGGTACACCTGGGTCAGGTACACCCGAGACTGGGTCAGGTATACCCGAGCCTGGGTCAGGTACACCTGGGTCAAGTACACCTGGGTCAGGTACACCCGAGCCTGGGTCAGGTACACCTGAGTCTGGGTCATGTACACCTGGGTCAGACACACCCGAGACTGGGTCAGGTACACTGAGACTGGGTCAGGTACATCCGAGACTGGGTCAGGTACACCTGGGTCAGGTACACCCGAGACTGGGTCAGGTACACCTGGGTCAGGTACACCCGAGACTGGGTCAGGTACACCTGAGACTGGGTCATGTACACCTGGGTCAGGTACACCCAAGACTGGGTCAGGTTTACCCGAGACTGGGTCAGGTACACCTGGGTCAAGTACACCTGGGTCAGGCACACCCGAGACTGGGTCAGGTACACCCGAGACTGGGTCAGACACACCCGAGACTGGGTCAGACACACCCGAGACTGGGTCAGTTACACCTGAGACTGGGTCATGTACACCTGGGTCAGACACACCCGAGACTGGGTCAGGTACACCGAGACTGGGTCAGGTACACCCGAGACTGGGCCAGGTACACCCGAGACTGGGTCAGGTACACATGAGACTGGGTCAGGTACATCCGAGACTGGGTCAGGTACACCTGGGTCAGTACACCTGGGTCAGGCACCCCCGAGACTGGGTCAGGTACACCGAGACTGGGTCAGGTACACCCGAGACTGGGCCAGGTACACCTGAGACTGGGTCAGGTACACATGAGACTGGGTCAGGTACATCTGAGACTGGGTCAGGTACACCTGGGTCAGGTACACCCGAGACTGGGTCATGTACACCTGGGTCAGGCACACCCGAGACTGGGTCATGTACACCTGGGTCAGACACACCCGAGACTGGGTCAGACACACCCGAGACTGGGTCAGGTACACCCGAGACTGGGTCAGGTACACCCGAGACTGGGTCAGGTACACCTGGGTCAGGCACACCAGAGACTGGGTCATGTACACCTGGGTCAGACACACCCGAGACTGGGTCAGACACACCCGAGACTGGGTCAGACACACCCGAGACTGGGTCAGGTATACCCGAGACTGGGTCAGGTACACCTGGGTCAGGTACACCTGAGACTGGGTCAGGTACACCCGAGACTGGGTCAGCTACACCCGAGACTGGGTCAGCTACACCCGAGACTGGGTCAGGTACACATGAGACTGGGTCAGGTACATCCGAGACTGGGTCAGGTACACCTGGGTCAGGTACACCCAAGACTGGGTCAGGTACACCCGAGACTGGGTCAGGTACACCTGGGTCAGGTACACCCGAGACTGGGTCAGGTACTACCGAGACTGGGTCAGGTACACCCGAGACTGGGTCAGGCACACCCGAGACTGGGTCAGCTACACCCGAGACTGGGTCAGGTACACCTGAGACTGGGTCATGTACACCTGGGTCAGGTACACCCGAGACAGGGTCAGTTACACCTGAGACTGGGTCATGTACACCTGGGTCAGGTACACCTGAGACTGGGTCATGTACACCTGGGTCAGGTACACCTGAGACTGGGTCATGTACACCTGGGTCAGGTACACCCGAGACTGGGTCAGGTACACCCGAGACTGGGTCAGGTACACCTGGGTCACGTACACCCGAGACTGGGTCAGGTACACCTGAGACTGAGTCATGTACACCTGGGTCAGGTACACCTGAGACTGGGTCATGTACACCTGGGTCAGGTACACCCAAGACTGGGTCAGGTACACCCGAGACTGGGTCAGGTACACCTGGGTCAGGTACACCTGGGTCAGGTACACCCAAGACTGGGTCAGGTACACCCGAGACTGGGTCAGGTACACCTGGGTCATGTACACCTGGGTCAGGTACACCCAAGACTGGGTCAGGTACCTGTCTCTTAGACACAGCTAGATGT
>SSNR01000239.1:165636-199042 GCA_006937965.1 Callopanchax toddi
TGTACACCTGGGTCAGGTACACCCAAGACTGGGTCAGGTACACCCAAGACTGGGTCAGGTACACATGAGACTGGGTCAGGTACATCTGAGACTGGGTCAGGTACACCCAAGACTGGGTCAGGTAGACCCGAGACTGGGTCAGGTACACCTGGGTCAAGTACACCTGGGTCAGGCACACCCGAGACTGGGTCAGGTACACCCGAGACTGGGTCAGACACACCCGAGACTGGGTCAGACACACCCGCGACTGGGTCAGGTACACCTGGGTCAGATACACCCGAGACTGGGTCAGACACACCAGAGACTGGGTCAGTTACACCTGAGACTGGGTCATGTACACCTGGGTCAGGTACACCTGAGGCTGGGTCAGGTACACCCGAGACTGGGTCAGGTACACCCGAGACTGGGTCAGGTACACATGAGACTGGGTCAGGTACATCCGAGACTGGGTCAGGTACACCTGGGTCAGTTACACCTGAGACTGGGTCAGGTACACCCGAGACTGGGTCAGGTACACCTGGGTCAGGTACACCCGAGACTGGGTCAGACACACCAGAGACTGGGTCAGACACACCCGAGACTGGGTCAGACACACCTGAGACTGGGTCAGGTACACCTGAGACTGGGTCATGTACACCTGGGTCAGGTACACCCAAGACTGGGTCAGGTACACCCTATACTGGGTCAGTTACACCCGAGACTGGGTCAGGTACACCCGAGACTGGGTCAGGCACACCCGAGACTGGGTCAGGTACACCTGGGTCAGGTACACCCAAGACTGGGTCAGGTACCCCCGAGACTGGGTCAGGTACACCTGGGTCATGTACACCTGGGTCAGGTACACCCGAGACTGGGTCAGGTACACCTGGGTCAGGTACACCCGAGACTGGGTCAGGTACACCCGAGACTGGGTCAGGTACACCCGAGACTGGGTCAGGTACACCTGGGTCAGGTACACCCGAGACTGGGTCAGACACACCCGAGACTGGGTCAGACACACCCGAGACTGGGTCAGGTACACCTGAGACTGGGTCATGTACACCTGGGTCAGGTACACCTGAGACTGGGTCATGTACACCTGGGTCAGGTACACCCAAGACTGGGTCAGGTACACCCGAGACTGGGTCAGGTACACCCGAGACTGGATCAGGTACACCCGAGACTGGGTCAGCTACACCCGAGACTGGGTCAGGTACACCTGGGTCAGGTACACCTGCGTCAGGTACACCCGAGGCTGGGTCAGGTACACCTGGGTCAGGTACACCCAAGACTGGGTCAGGTTTACCCGAGACTGGGTCAGGTACACCCGAGACTGGGTCAGGTACACCTGGGTCAGGCACACCCGAGACTGGGTCAGGTACACCCTATACTGGGTCAGTTACACCCGAGACTGGGTCAGGTACACCCGAGACTGGGTCAGGTACACCTGGGTCAGATACACCCGAGACTGGGTCAGACACACCCGAGCCTGGGTCAGACACACCCGAGACTGGGTCAGGTACACCTGAGACTGGGTCATGTACACCTGGGTCAGGTACACCTGAGACTGGGTCATGTACACCTGGGTCAGGTACACCCAAGACTGGGTCAGGTACACCTGGGTCTGGGTCAGGCACACCCGAGACTGGGTCAGCCACACCCGAGACTGGGTCAGGTACACCCGAGACTGGGTCAGCTACACCCGAGACTGGGTCATGTACACCTGGGTCAGGTACACCCGAGACTGGGTCAGGTACACCCGAGACTGGGTCAGGTACACCTGGGTCAGGTACACCCGAGACTGGGTCAGGTACACATGAGACTGGGTCAGGTACATCCGAGACTGGGTCAGGTACACCTGGGTCAGTTACACCTGAGACTGGGTCAGGTACACCTGAGACTGAGTCATGTACACCTGGGTCAGGTACACCTGAGACTGGGTCATGTACACCTGGGTCAGGTACACCTGAGACTGGGTCATGTACACCTGGGTCAGGTACACCCGAGACTGGGTCAGGTACACCGAGACTGGGTCAGGTACACCCGAGACTGGGTCAGACACACCCGAGACTGGGTCAGACACACCCGAGACTGGGTCAGACACACCTACGACTGGGTCAGGTACACCTGGGTCAGGTACACCCAAGACTGGGTCAGGTACACCCGAGACTGGGTCAGGTACACCTGGGTCAGGTACACCCGCGTCATGTACACCTGGGTCAGGTACACCCAAGACTGGGTCAGGTACACCCGCGCCTGGGTCAGACACACCCGAGACTGGGTCAGGTACACCCGAGACTGGGTCAGACACACCCGAGACTGGGTCAGGTACACCCGAGACTGGGTCAGGTACACCTGGGTCAGGTACACCTGGGTCAGGTACACCCGAGACTGGGTCAGGTACACCTGAGACTGGGTCATGTACACCTGGGTCAGGTACACCCAAGACTGGGTCAGGTTTACCCGAGACTGGGTCAGGTACACCCGCGACTGGGTCAGGTACACCTGGGTCAGTACACCCAAGACTGGGTCAGGTACACCCGAGACTGGGTCAGGTACACCTGGGTCAGGTACACCTGGGTCAGGTACACCCGAGACTGGGTCAGGTACACCTGAGACTGGGTCATGTACACCTGGGTCAGGTACACCTGAGACTGGGTCATGTACACCTGGGTCAGGTACACCCGAGACTGGGTCAGACACACCAGAGACTGGGTCAGACACACCCGAGACTGGGTCAGTTACACCTGAGACTGGGTCATGTACACCTGGGTCAGACACACCCGCGTCTGGGTCAGGTACACTGGGTCAGGTACACCCAAGACTGGGCCAGGTACACCCGAGACTGGGTCAGGTACACCTGAGACTGGGTCAGGTACATCCGAGACTGGGTCAGGTACACCTGGGTCAGGTACACCTGAGACTGGGTCAGGTACACCTGGGTCAGGTACACCTGGGTCAGGTACACCCGAGACTGGGTCAGGTACACCCTATACTGGGTCAGGTACACCTGGGTCAGGTACACCCGAGACTGGGTCAGGCACACCCGAGACTGGGTCAGGTACGCCTGGGTCAGGTACACCTGAGACTGGGTCATGTACACCTGGGTCAGGTACACCCGAGACTGGGTCAGGTACACCCGAGACTGGGTCAGGTACACATGAGACTGGGTCAGGTACATCCGAGACTGGGTCAGGTACACCTGGGTCTGGGTCAGGCACACCCGAGACTGGGTCAGACACACCCGAGACTGGGTCAGGTACACCTGGGTCAGGTACACCCGAGACTGGGTCAGACACACCCGAGACTGGGTCAGTTACACCTGAGACTGGGTCATGTACACCTGGGTCAGACACACCCGAGACTGGGTCAGGTACACCGAGACTGGGTCAGGTACACCCGAGACTGGGCCAGGTACACCCGAGACTGGGTCAGGTACACCTGGGTCAGGTACACCTGGGTCAGGTACACCCGAGACTGGGTCAGGTACACCTGGGTCAGGTACACCCAAGACTGGGTCAGGTACACCCGAGACTGGGTCAGGTACACCTGGGTCAGGTACACCTGAGACTGGGTCAGGTACACCCGAGACTGGGTCAGCTACACCCGAGACTGGGTCAGCTACACCCGAGACTGGGTCAGCTACACCCGAGACTGGGTCATGTACACCTGGGTCAGGTACACCCGAGACTGGGTCAGGTACACCTGAGACTGGGTCATGTACACCTGGGTCAGGTACACCTGAGACTGGGTCATGTACACCTGGGTCAGACACACCCGAGACTGGGTCAGACACGCCCGAGACTGGGTCAGGTACACCTGGGTCAAGTACACCTGGGTCAGGTACACCCAAGACTGGGTCAGGTACACCCGAGACTGGGTCAGGTACACCTGGGTCAGTTACACCTGAGACTGGGTCAGGTACACCCGAGACTGGGTCAGCTACACCCGAGACTGGGTCAGCTACACCCGAGACTGGGTCAGCTACACCCGAGACTGGGTCAGGTACACCTGGGTCAGGTACACCTGGGTCTGGGTCTGGCACACCCGCGACTGGGTCAGGCACACCCGAGACTGGGTCAGGCACACCCGAGACTGGGTCAGTTACACCTGAGACTGGGTCACGTACACCTGGGTCAGGTACACCCGAGGCTGGGTCAGGTACACCTGGGTCAGGTACACCCAAGACTGGGTCAGGTTTACCCGAGACTGGGTCAGGTACACCTGGGTCAGGTACACCTGGGTCAGTTACACCTGAGACTGGGTCAGGTACACCCGAGACTGGGTCAGCTACACCCGAGACTGGGTCAGCTACACCCGAGACTGGGTCAGATACACCTACGACTGGGTCAGGTACACCTGGGTCAGGTACACCCAAGACTGGGTCAGGTACACCCGAGACTGGGTCAGGTACACCTGGGTCAGGTACACCTGAGACTGGGTCAGGTACACCTGGGTCAGGTACACCCGAGACTGGGTCAGGTACACCCGAGACTGGGTCAGGTACACCTGGGTCAGGTACACCCGAGACTGGGTCAGGTACACCTAGGTTAGGCACACCAGAGACTGGGTCATGTACACCTGGGTCAGACACACCCGAGACTGGGTCAGACACACCCGAGACTGGGTCAGACACACCCGAGACTGGGTCAGGTATACCCGAGACTGGGTCAGGTACACCCGAGACTGGGTCAGGTACACCTGGGTCAGGCACACCCGAGACTGGGTCAGGTACACCTGGGTCAGGTACACCCGAGACTGGGTCAGGTACACCTGAGACTGGGTCATGTACACCTGGGTCAGGTACACCTGAGACTGGGTCATGTACACCTGGGTCAGACACACCCGAGCCTGGGTCAGACACACCCGCGACTGGGTCAGGTACACCTGGGTCAGATACACCCGAGACTGGGTCAGACACACCTGAGACTGGGTCAGACACACCCGAGACTGGGTCAGTTACACCTGAGACTGGGTCATGTACACCTGGGTCAGACACACCCGAGACTGGGTCAGGTACACCCGAGACTGGGTCAGGTACACCTGAGACTGGGTCATGTACACCTGGGTCAGGTACACCTGAGACTGGGTCATGTACACCTGGGTCAGGTACACCCAAGACTGGGTCAGGTACACCCGAGACTGGGTCAGACACACCCGCGACTGGGTCAGGTACACCTGGGTCAGGTACACCCGAGACTGGGTCAGACACACCAGAGACTGGGCCAGACACACCCGAGACTGGGTCAGACACACCCGAGACTGGGTCAGTTACACCTGAGACTGGGTCATGTACACCTGGGTCAGACACACCCGAGATTGGGTCAGGTACACCGAGACTGGGTCAGGTACACCCGAGACTGGGTCAGACACACCCGAGACTGGGTCAGACACACCTACGACTGGGTCAGGTACACCCGCGACTGGGTCAGGTACACCCGCGACTGGGTCAGGTACACCCGCGACTGGGTCAGACACACCTGAGACTGGGTCAGACACACCTGAGACTGGGTCAGACAGGTACACCCGAGACTGGGTTAGACACACCTGAGACTGGGTCAGACAGGTACACCTGGGTCAGGTACACCTGAGACTGGGTCAGAAACATCTGGGTCAGTCACCAACTGAATAAAAACATTGAAAGCTGAGACTCACCTGCTCTGACTTCATGTCGTTTTATCTTCTTTAAACCTTTTCTATGTTTTTTCTGTTTTTTTCGTCCTTTTGGGACTTTGGCAGCAATAAAGGAAGAGACAGCTGTTAGTGAGAGAAAAGCCCGAAACACAGCAGGAAGCAGCACACACACATACCCCATCAGACGCTTTGGACCTCCTGTTCAGGGAGTTTGGGTCAACTTGTGTTAGAAAATGTAGTGCTGGGTGGCTGGGTCATTCCGGGGGGGGGGGCGGGTCTGGGGGTCTGGGGGCTCGGGTTCTGGGGCGGGCCATCTCTGGCTGGGGCCTGGGGTGGTCCTGGGGGCTCGGGTTCTGCTTGGCGTGTTGCTGGCGGGGGGGCTGGTGTCTGTCCCAGTGCCTGGCCCTGGCTCTGGGGCCTTTAGTTTGCTGGCGGGTCTTGGTACCACCTAGCCATGTGGGGCTGGTTCCATCTGCGCTGGGGGGGAGGAGTCTTGGGTCTGGGGCGGGGGGGCTTTGCCTGGGTGTCTATGTCTTATGTAAGTTTGTAGTTACTATGTGCGTGATTGAGGGAGGTATAGTTACCCTGCTGGGGTGGGGGTGGGGGACTCCGTGGGCTCTGTGGCGCTGTGTGGGGCTCCTGCCGTGGACCTGGATGGGTGGGCCGGCGATCTCCCTGCCCTGGGTGGTTTTGGGGAACGGGGGTGCTTACTGGGGCCAGCGGGGGAGCTGGCCCCCTGGGAGGGCTTGTCCCCCCAGTCTTGCCTCCCCATCCCCGGATTTTTCCCTCCCTCTGCTCCGTCACGTCACCACACACACAGGGCTTTGGGTCACGGGTATGTCACGGGTGTGGAACACCATCTCTGCAGTCCTGTGGCCCAATTTTATTGCACAATTTAAACACTTCCACCCCAGCCATTCTTACATTATGCATCTAGGGTCTTTGGAGCAATTACACCCAGTAATACCCGGGGGGAGGGAGGTCTAGCCGGCTAACCTCTCCTCCGGTGTCATTACCCATCTCCACGCATTTAGACACTTAGGATCCAGGGCGGGGGATGGCGGGCCACCCCCCACTCTTTTTAAAGCATCTTACTACAACACGCATCAACACCACATTGGAGCAGGTGGGGGGAGACTTGGGGTCTTCACACACCCCTGTTCTCTGCTCGCTGCCTGGGGCCTGGAGTGGAGCGGGCTGTCTGGTCGGGGTCTGCGGTGGGGGGCTGCTCGGCTGCGGCGTGGTGCGCGGTGGTCTGCTTATCCCCACTTCAGTAAGGGAGGGACCATCTTCTGGATCTCAGGGCCGGCTTCACCCTTAGGGCGCTGGTCCCTGGTCCTGAACATAGAGTGTGCATGGGGAGCGAGAGTGGGTGTACAGCGTCTATTGTGTGTCTTGGTATGTTTGCAGTAATGTGTGTGTGCACGCATGAGGGAGGGAGAGTGATTGTGTCTGTGTGTGACTGTTTTTCTGTCAGGTTTCGTCCCCCCCCCCCTCTCTTTCTGTGACATGCTAGACCCTCCTCGGCAGAGACTATCCTCCCTGGCTGCGCCTCGGCATTGGTGGTGCCTTTCTCCAGTGGCGTGCTGGGGTGTCTCGGGGTCTGGGTCTGGGTGCTGGGGGCGTCTGCCTGCTCTTCTTCCTGTGGCTGCCTGGTGGGATCTGGGCCCCCGGGGGTGGTCGGGCCTCTGCTGGGGCTGGTTCGCTCCTGGGTCTCGGGTCTCTGGTTCCGGCTAGATCTACCCTGGATGGCCGGCTGCAGGCGGTGCCTGTGAGCTCCTAGCCGCGACCCCCCAGGGGCTCTAGCGCGGCGACTGCCGGGGGGCCCACGTGGGGTGAGCCTCTGCGCCCTCTGGGGGAGAGTTTAGCGACTGCCCTGATGGCGGTCTCCCTGGGGTGTCCGTGCCCTGGGTGGCCTCTGGACGTCTGGGGCCTGGACCTCCTCCGCATCCTCCGTGGGCCTTGGGGACGGGTCTGTGGCTCCTCGAACTTATTATTGAATGTTTCAATAGAGAAACCTTACATAAACAAGCGCACATATATACACACACACAGGTGATCACAAGGTATTCACATAAAGACGGACTCAGGTGTTTTCAGACACATTGACTGGGGCTGTGGTTGGCACTGAACTCTCTTGAACTGGTGTATACGTATACATTTGAAGAATATCACAACTGTTGTGTATTCATATGCTGTTTGTTGCTGTTGTATCTTTTCTCCCTGTTTTGTTTGTTTGTGCTTTATTTACAGGTCTAGAAGTGGATTCTTCACATCTCAGACATTATTCTGTTTGCTTCACAGCTGGACAGGACACGGGGTTAAAAAAAAGAAAAAAAAGAAAATGTATGTTATCATTTAAATGGTTCATACAAGGAATCTTTGGTTGCTCTGACCTGAAGGACAACTGAAGGACTGAAAAACTGGTTGACCAAGTGAAAACAAAACATATTCTGACCTCAGAGATTCCTCCCTACTGCAAATGTTTCAGGCATGAGTCAACACCTCCTTTCATTCGTAACCAAATCTTACATTTTTACCTGTATTGTCTTTTATAAGCTGAAACTGTCTGCGAGCAGAGCTGCCTGTGTGCAGCAGACCCTATTCTTAGAAGAATGTTACCAGTCTGGGATCACCCCAGCCTGGAGGTAATGTCATCACACCTTCTTCCTAATAAAAGGCTGCTGTCAGTAAGGAGAAGGTGGAGAACCTTTGCCACCTGAACATGGTTCAGTTTCTCCCCTTGCATTGAGCTCCTCTTATTGCAAGCCAAACATAATTCTGTGTCCACCTGAGCTAATTCTATGCTTATTTTTCTAACAACTTGTGACTCCAGTTAGACAGAAAATCAGGGGTCTGCAACCTGAGGCTCCGGGGACACCTGAGGCTCCGGGGACACCTGAGGCTCCGGGGACACCTGAGGCTCCGGGGACACCTGAGGCTCCGGGGACACCTGAGGCTCCGGGGACACCTGAGGCTCCGGGGACACCTGAGGCTCCGGGGACACCTGAGGCTCTGAGCCACCATGGATCCTTGTGCATTTGAAGTGGATTAGCGACGTTTATACTAAGGTTGACAGAAAACAGTAGTTTTAAGAGTTCCCAGAGCAGAGTGCCTAATGAGGACTTCATCAGTTCTCCCTGTGGGCAGAGCTTCATTAACTAAAAACACATTGAGTTTCTAATAAAAAATTTATAAAAAGCAAAGTTCAGTTTTTCTCCTCTACTTGGTTTTTTCTCTTCCTTTTTCCACCCTTTTGCCTCCTTTCCCTTTTTGCCTCCCTTCCTTTTTTCACTCTGTTCCCTTTTCTCTTTGTTCCTTTTCCTTCCCAGTTTCCTTTTTTTCCTTTCCTGTTTCAAATTTTTTTCTGCCTTTATTTTTCGTGTTTTGTATTTATTTCTTTTTCTTTTTTCCTTTCATTTCTTCTCCAGTTTTTTCTATACAAGTTCATCCTACAGCAGGATGTTGTTTTAGCTAACCACACTGAAGTTCTTTATTGTTGGATGTTTTAATTTTTACTATTTTACTTTATTCTAATTTACAATTTTTTTTTGAGAATGATAATATTAATAATACAAATAACAACAATATTAATGTATTAACAATTATAATAATATTATTGGTAATAATAAAATTAATGCTAATAAACAACAATAAAAGTATCAATAATAATAAAGATAAAGTAGGTTTTGTATCTTCATGTATTTTATGTTCGGAGATGTAAAAATCCTGATCCAACCAATAAAAACTAGAGACCACGATGAGGTCAAAGGTCAGAATGCTTGTGTGTGTGTGTGTGTGTGTGTGTAGTGTGTGTGCGTCTGAATGTTTCGGTGTGTGTTACCATTGTGTGGGTCCTTGTAAACAACGCTCTCCAGACCAAACAGCAGATCTCCTGTCTGAGACGCTGACAGCAAACGCAGCATGAACAGGACAGACAGCAGGTTAGAGTCTACTCATCCATCACTCGTCCCTCCACCTGTACACTCATCCATCCACTCAGCGAATCAGGAAGCAGCAAAGAACTGAAACAGAAACCTAAGGAGACAGGAGGACACCTGGGAGGTGTTTTGGGTGGGGCCCATCTCACCTCTGCGTGCGGCCGTCTGCAGCGCCTCCTCAATGCGCTGCAGCTCCCTCTGCTTCGCCTCCTGCTGCTCACGCTCCTCCTTCGCTGCATCGTACTTTATTGCTGAAATAAAGGAACAGCAGGATCAAAGGTGAGGATCAAGAATGCCCTCTCCAGTGCTCATAATGGTGGGAAGGTGCCATTCACACAGTACGTGTTATGAAGAGCTCTCAGGAAACCCATTGATCAATTTGGATGATTGACATCTTAATTGAAATGCCAGAACCAATAGAATTGAGTGGGAGTGACCAAAGGTAATCTTAGGCTGTGGACAGGAAGGATCTTCTAGTTGTCTGTGATGGACAGGAAGGATCTTCTAGTGGTCTGTGATGGACAGGAAGGATCTTCTAGTGGTCTGTGATGGACAGGAAGGATCTTCTAGTGGTCTGTGATGGACAGGAAGGATCTTCTAGTGGTCTGTGATGGACAGGAAGGATCTTCTAGTGGTCTTCTGTGATGGACAGGAAGGATCTTCTAGTGGTCTTCTGTGATGGACAGGAAGGATCTTCTAGTGGTCTGTGATGGACAGGAAGGATCTTCTAGTGGTCTGTGATGGACAGGAAGGATCTTCTAGTGGTCTGTGATGGACAGGAAGGATCTTCTAGTGGTCTGTGATGGACAAGAAGGATCTTCTAGTGGTCTGTGATGGACAGGAAGGATCTTCTAGTGGTCTGTGATGGACAGGAAGGATCTTCTAGTGGTCTGTGATGGACAGGAAGGATCTTCTAGTGGTCTGTGATGGACAGGAAGGATCTTCTAGTGGTCTGAGATGGACAGGAAGGATCTTCTAGTGGTCTGTGATGGACAGGAAGGATCTTCTAGTGGTCTGAGATGGACAGGAAGGATCTTCTGTGTTGCAGCAGATCTGAAGGAACCTCTGACTGAAGACCGAACGATAGGATTGGACAATCCAGCTGTCTGTCTGCCGCATTTCCTCACTGCTTGGATTGGCATTAATCCACCTAGACACATTTTGGGGCAGAACATCGCGGAAGTGAAAGTGAAAGTAGAAGTAGGACAGAGAGCTGGCGGGTGATTCCATTTTAAGAAAAAAATACCAGAGTCCCCCCCAATAAAACACCTTTTCAGCTAGCAGAAAACTAAAAACCTTTTGGAGGAGGTGAAAAGAGGAAAAGCTGGGGGAACATTTCTGCGGCTGGAGTTAGACTCTGCTTTGTCACCTTTGCAAACCGTGGTCCCTTGTCCGCGGAAGGCTGGCGTAAGGATTTTACCCGACGGAAGGGGCGAGTTCACCGAGTCGTGTTTCTGTAAAATAGCTAGCGAGACCTCGTTTGTTTACCTGGCTACTGAGTATGGCTTTAACTTCACAATAAACTTAAGGGAGCTTTTATTGTGAAGGACAGTTTTCTATCAATGTGTTGTGACTTCCTTTGTTTGTTTTGGCACCATGCAGCATTCAGCGGGTCAGACAAGGACTTGAACCAACACCTCCAAACAATGACAGTTTACTGTTAGATAAGCTCTTAATCAGATGGAACACACACACACACACACACACACACACACACACACACAGTGTGCACGTGTTCCTCAGCCTTCAGTCAACATCTGAGCAGATGTTTCAGCTCATCTGGTGTTTATTTGGGTTTTAAACTCATCAGATCTATTATTACAGATTAGAATCGTTGGTGGGTCAAAGGTCACTTACTGGCTCCAGGAACGACTAGCAGGTACAGACCCTCCAATGTGGCGACCACTGCTTCGTTGTAAAGGTTCTTCCAGGGAATCTTCAGCGTCAGCTTCCCTGAAACAGAGACATGAGTTCTGAGTCCCGTTTGGGTTCTGGAGGAGCAGTCTGAGGTCAAACTGGTGAAGACCTTGGTGGAGAGGTTGTACTGTGGGAAAACTAGCAGGAGGTTCAATCTGTGTGTCTCATTTGACAATTAATGGGTTGCTGGTTCAGTTGGATGAGATAAAAATGTCTGTGGAAATTTCATATAAAAAAATATGAAAATTTAAAAATATTGTTTTTAGAACAAGTCATCAGCAGCTTAGGATCAGGCCAAGAGAGTTTGACCAAACAAGCCACTGTGTTTTGTGAATCTAGAGAAGGCTTATGACCGTATCCCTAGGGACACCCTGTGGGGGCCGCTCCAGCAGTATGGGGTGGATGGTCTTTTGTCGAGAGCCAGAGAGAGTCTGGTCTGTGAAGCCAGCAGTGAGTTGGACCTGTTCCTGGTAAGAGACAGAACTTCTAGGATCAGCCGTGGAGAGGACGGTGTTGAGTTTGGTGGCAGGAGGATCTCGTCTCTGCCGTTTTCAGATGATCAGACTATGACCTTCAGCTCTCACTGGGGAGGTTCACAACCTCCCCAGTTGCCTCAGTGAAGCAACTGGGAGGAGGATCAGCACCTCTAAATCTGAGACCATGGTTTTCAAACAGAAAAGGGTGGCTGTCCAACTTCAGGTCAAGGGAGACGTCCTACCTCAAGTAGTGGAGTTCATGCAGCTCAGGGTCTAGTTTACAAGTGAGGTATGGAGGGAGATCAACAGGTGGGTCAGGGCAGCGTCTGCAGTGATGAAGACGCTGAACCGGTTTGTTGTGGTAAAGAAGGCTCTGAGCCAGACAACAAAGCTCTGGATTTACAGGTTGGTCTGCGTTCCAGTCCTCACCTACGATGATGAGCTTCAGGTATGAACAGAACAGAATAGAATAGAATAACCTTTTCAGTCCCTCAGAGGGGACATTCAGGTGCTCCAGCAGCAAAGTGACAGACAAGTCTAACCCTTCAGATTCACACAAGGTAAAAATATAAGAAATAGAAAAATGGGTAAAAATACCATAAAATTATATTAGCCTACAAAAATAATAATAAAAACTGTTCAGTCATTAAAAACAGCATACTCAGATTCTGAGTCACAGAAATGTGAACCTGAACAGGATTGTGGTTTTTAAAGGACTGAGTAGAAAAATGAAAATATAAGACGTGTAAATATGTTTATACATAAAGAGAATCTACAGACATCAGGGCTGTAAAGACTGATTGAGTTTGTTGGGATCAGTGATGGTCACAGAGTCTACCAGCTGCTGGAGGAAGGATCTACCATAACGCTCCTTTCTGCATCAGGATGCAGCAGCCTGTCCCTAAAGGAGCTCCAGGTCTGCAGCATCATGGGATGGGAGACGCTGTCCAACAGTCCCACTGTCTGCACTGGCTTGAGTCTGGGGGGCACCCTTAGACAAAGCTGGCCTTCCTAATCAGACAGAGTAATGACCAAAAGAACCAGATCACGAATACGAGCAGCCAAAATGAGTTTGCTCTGCAGGGTGGCCGAGCTCAGCCTTAGAGATAGGGCGATGAGCTCAGAGTGTGTGGTCCTTACTGTAGATAAATCAGTGATAGAAGCTACTTCAAGATGACCCTTATGACCTTTAACAGGTTCAGCAGAAGCTAGCTGACAGATGTTTTTAAATGCATTAAAATGAGGTCAAATAGAAATACTCTAGCCTGGCAAGCCAGACTATATATGTGGAGCAGAACCGACAGTCTAGTTCACTAGGCTAGAAATACTCACCAATCTGGCCGGCTTTTACTTTGAAGGGAACATCGAACTCACTCTGAAACATAAAAACACGCAATCAGTCATGTTGTGGACTGAAACCTGGCACGATGGGGGTATTAGAGTCCCTCAGAAATAAATAGTGGTTCCATTCAGAGCACCAATGTTTATACAACAAGAGACCGCCTGAGACAGCAGCTGCTACATTAAAATAGAGTGGAGGTTCAGGACTTACCAGAGCGTTTTCTTTCACTTTCAGATTCTCGAGGACGACGTTTCCTACAAAAACACACAAAAAAGACTCGGTCTGCAGACTCCAGACCTGGTTCTGGTTTTGATTAGTCCTCCTGAACTGCAAAGTAAAAACCAGTCAGCTGCAGGTCTGAAACTACATGGTTACCAAGGAACCAGATCCCCACACATCCAGATCAACTCTGAGGGGATTTTCCATCAGTGACTGACCCAACTTCAGGTGGGTTTCCCAAACTTTAGGACTTAGAGAATGCGGCCAGATCTGCAGGAGCAGGATGTACGTGCACATATGTCGCGGTGCATATGGGTCTATGTGGGAGGAGCCTGTTTGTCAACATGTCACTGACATGTTCAGACATGGAGAAATGTAATAAAATGCTCCTCCTTTATGAAACAAAACAGGATCGCCGGGTTTCGAATCAACACAACGAGCGGCGTCTGAATCGTGAATCATCAGAGCATAAGGGCGTGTGTTAGCACAAGGCGGGACGCGTCAGAGAAGCAGCCACTGCCACGTGTCGATCTGGGAGGGGTCAAAGGTCATTTCAAATGACGGTATTTGTAGTCCATCAGACTACAGACAGAATGAATTAATCATTTTTATTTGAACGAAACTTGAACATAATTTCAGCAGTTATCTTTGCACGTTCAAAAGGAGCAGGAAATCTATGTTTAATGTCCCATCTCTCCTCTTGCTCAGCACTCCAGTTCTGACCTCCTTCTTTTCTTTAGTTTAGCAAACTTGAAATAGTTTCATTTGTCTACATATTTATACACTGGTGAACCATCCATGTCTGAATGACCAGGTAGAAACTTTTTAATATGACTTGTGGCGTCCCTCAAGGCTCCATCTTGGGCCCAGTGCCATTTCATGACATCCAGGCCTAAAAGTTGTCTAAGTCGGGGATTCCAAAGCTGTTTACATCGCAGTCATTCACACATTCACAAGATAACTTGAAAGGTCACAAAAGACACTTGGACATTGGACACTCCTGGTTTAAGTCATGATGTGCAAAATAACTTAGAAATAAAATTACTTTCTTAATGATTGCAGGTTTTATTTAGTATTTTTGAGCAATAACGCTTTTCCAACTTATATCATTTCACACACGTATATGTCCTTCCTTCCATCCTTTGATCCTTCCTTGAATCAGTTCCAGGTGGGTCATGTTTGTCCTAGGATTCCATGTCCTCCATCCTAAGCTGCCCATAAATTCCAGAGTTAATTTCCAGATCCTGGTTCTGGTTTTTAGGGTCCTATGGACCAGCACCAGCTCCCATCAGTGATCTTCTTCATCTTTCCACGACCAGCAGGTCCCTGAGGTCCAGTGATCAGAGCCTACTGGTTGTAGTGTACCAGGATAAAGACTAAAGGAGACAGAGACTCTGCTGCTGTGGACCCCAGACTCTGGACCTCTGTCCCCCTGAGACCAGTGGACATGGTGTCTCTGTTAAAAAGCAGCTCTTTAAACTGGTTCTACAGTATCTGTTCCTGTTTATATTACTCTTATCAGTTATCTGTGTATTTCTACCACTTGTGATTTAATCTACAAAGGCGCTATCGAAATACTTCTTCTTCTTCTTCTATGTCAGGGGTGCCCAGGTCCTGTCCTTGAGAACTACTATCCTAGAACTTTTAGATGCATCCCAGCTCAAACACTTGGGCGCCACTGATCTATGATAATGTGTTCAGGCTGTTTAGGGCTGATAAAAATAACCCTGCTGTGAGTGAGCGCACGCGCTACAATCAGCATCACGTTGCATTAAACTGATGCTGATCTAAGACCAGCTCCACACCGGGGTCTGCTGGGCAGCCTGCACGGGGACAGGTGGTCTGGGGTCGGCCGTTAGTTTTTGTTTACCCACTGCTGTCCCCGTCGACGCTCCGTCAAGCTGTTCATGCAAAACCCTCGTTTGAATATCAAGCGGTTTATAAACATGCTGCCGGTCAGAGTTCCGTGGATCTGCACGGGGTGCCGTGTTTCTGAAGACGTAACTGTGAAACGGGCTTCCATTCGGGGATGATTTTGTTCACTGAAAGTCGCACTAATCGGCAAAGTCTGATATTAATTATCACCGTGACGGAACTACTTCCGTTACCATGAAGGAGGCAGGCGTAGCTAAAGAATCAGACAAAAGTTAAATTTTTGTTTGAAATAATGATCACTTGTAGTTAAAACTCAATACCGATATCATGAAAACGTTTACATATTAGCTAATACATGTGATTAAATGTTGCAAAATGTTCCCACGCTTGAAGTGAACGACACTATTTAAAAGTGCAACATTTTTTAACGGAGTCTGGCCTGTTTCTCCATGTTGCCGTGATGGCTGTGAGCTAGCAGTAGAGCTCACCTCCCCAGATCCCAATCTTCAGCTGAGACTTGTCCAGGTTCTCCACATAGTCCCCGATGAATCTGTTCAGAAGGTCACTGACCAGGGACTCAAACACCATGACTAGAAGCTCTGGTACCGACCCGCTGAGGACGGTCTGCACCTGACTTCCGGTTCAGCTGATACGCTGAATCTGGGTTCGACTAGCGCTGTCTGCCGATGTGTGATCGATCAGGTGAGAGTGAGTCAGAAAAAGGAGGGCGTAGCTGTTTATGCTTCACAACATTTTTGAATGGAAGTCCGGTTCTGCCGCTTTGAAGTGAAAAAGAAGATTATTTTTCGTGATTATGACCTAATATTTCATAATTATGAATTAACATCACATAATTATGACTCTGTATGTCATAATTGTGACTTTTTAGCTCATAATTGTAACTCGGTATCTCATAATTATGACTGCATCTAGAAGTTGTGACTTTTTAGCTCATAATTAAAACTTTATCTCATAATTATGACGTAGTATCTCATTCTCATTCTGTGAGCTCATGTCTGAGGTCAGCTCTGTGGAAGTCCTCAGAACCATGAGCAGAAAGTCAGGTCTGGTCTCTTAAAGCCTAAAGCCACAGGCCTGTGGTGGAACGTAACCACTGACCAGGATAAAGCAGGAAACTCTCACAGTAAATAAACAGTTTCTTTTTTATTTAGAATTTAATATAAAAGCATGACCTTCAACAGTCAGATAAATAAATCTGATCCAGAACCAGCTGTTAAATATTTCTGTATCAAACAGATGTTTATAGCTGTAATGGTTGGAAGGCATTAAAATCCAGCCGCTCGACGTTATGATGGCTGAAATGTGTCTGGATTTTCCTGTTTAGTCAGAACAATAATGGCTAGAAACTCATTTCTCTTTTCGTCTGACGTCCTGCAGCTCAGAGCAGGAGAACCTTCACAGCTCAGAGGATAGAACATGATCAGCTGTTTGTCTCCAGGTAGAGAATGGAGTCAAACACCACTACAAAATGGCCACGTCACTATAGAGTGGACTAGTGAACACTTTGAACACAGACTCTGTCTCATTGTTCCAGAAGCTCTTTGGGCTTTTAGTGATCTCAGCTGCCATGTTGACCTTGTTGACCTTTAACCTCACGAGTCTTAACCAGCAATAAGACATTGCTGACCTTCAGTGCCGTTCTGATGCTGACCATAGCTGTTACCATGGAGGCGAACAGCTCAAAACAGGAAGTGGTGCGCTCAGTAAACACACTCGTTAAGCTGGTTTCCTTCTGATTGGGCCATAATCAGCCATCAGATTGGCGCCGCGCCTCGACTCGTTTGGGCCGAGCATGGTGGTGACATCACCAGCGACTCACTCTTCAGGGAAGTGGCGCCATGTTTGCAGGCGTGAAGCGGTGATGGTGAAGAAGCAGCTGATTGACGGTAATAGGAGGAAGCAGCTGATCCAATGTTCTCCAATCAGCCAGACGAGAGCCTCCTTAACGAGCTCTAATGAGAACCGGGTCAGAACGGACCTCCTCACAACAACACGGATCAGCTGACTGAGCAACAGAGAAACTAACAGACACCCAGAACCACTGGTCCTGGTCCTGGTACTGGTCCTGGTTTAGATCCTGATCCTGATTCTGGTTCGAGTTGAGACAATAGTCCTGGTTCTGGTCCTGGTTTAAGTCCTGATCCTGATTCTGGTTCTGGTTCTAGTTCAGATCATAGTCCTGGTTCTGGCCCTGGTTCAGTTCTTGAATCAGATGCTGATGTAAGGACCGCCCATGATGATAGACTGGATGACGGGTTTCCTCTGGTTGTGACGTCTGATGCTAACGGTAACGTAGCATCTAGGTGACTTTTTGAAACAAGTTGATTTAAATACTCGAAAATTTTTTGCTAATTTGTCACCGAAGAAACAATAAGGTGAAAACAACTCACGTGACCCAACGGCCCTAATGAGTGTGAGTGTTGTATGACTGAGTCTGGATCTCCCAACAGGATCAGAGATAAAGGGGTTGTGGGGGGGGGGGTCCAAGTTTAAATAAAATAATTTTTACTCAGGATTCTTTTGTTCCTGGTTGAGTTACCATGGTGTCAGCGTTATAACATGACTATTACATTGACTTACTGACTAATAGGATAATAATCACATCTTTATTAGATAGCGTGGCTCTCTGATCGACCCCCCCCCTCCCCCTTACAAGAATCACAGTTAATGATGAGGATGACTGTGGTGATGATTGTTGTGAAGGCATCGTCCACCCTGTTGGTCATGTGACCTGTCAGGGTCTTTAAATCCCTCTCCTCCCATCAGTCAGGAACAGCAGGAGCTCCAGAGGAAGGTGAGTCTCCTCTTCATCTCTTAGTCATGTTTATGATATTTAATGATTTTTATTTATTTATTTATCTATCTTTATTTGGGAATTTTCAACCAACTGCTGAGCGTCATATCAAACTAATCATTATTAGTGGCTTTAGTTTTCATTTATTGTAAAGTGTTTCCAATCTCTGACATTTTTTGGTGTGAAAATGTATTTTTGTTTGTGTAAACTTAATTAGGGACCGCATTTCATCATTTGGTTTAAATTTTGATTTACAGCCTAAACCTCAAACCTTTACAGGAAAGTTTAAAATGGTTTTGAAAAGTATATGGATTTTATTTAAGTTTAGACAGTAAAATAAAACTGAAGGGAGCTCACTGAAACACAGACATTTTACATTTCAACCACTGAGGTTTATTGTAGACTATTAAAAGGATTTTTTTTCAGTTTTTGTGTTAAATTGTTTTGTGTTTGTACTTTTTGACCTTTTAAAATCATTGTTACTTATTTTAACATTTGTACATTTTTTGTAAAATTTTCACGTTTAGGCTGCAAATAAAATATGAAAGCTCGCTGTCAGATGTGTTCTTTTACCCAAAAAGGCCTAAAACAACTTCTCTGAAATTAAGAACATTTAATCAACCATGTTGAAGTGAAAAGAGGAAAAATTCTCCATCCATCCATCAGGAGGTCTGGAGGGAAAATGTCTCCCTGTTCAGGAGGCAGGCTCACATTTAAGCTCAGAACCAGGAGCAACGAGGAACCAACAGTCTGACGCTGCTCCGACTGAGGGCGTGGCCCCTCCCCTGTCCTACACCCCAGCAGTTCTGGACCATGTCATCAGAGATCTGGTCTCTTACTGACCCACATATTTCATTCTTCTTAACTGGATGGACACACCAGTGAGCTTTTACATCATTACACCCCATCGGGTCCCTGAGGTCCTCTGACCCACGTCTGCTTCTAAGTCTGGAAACTAGGAGACAGAGCCTTTCCTTCTGTGGCTCCTAGACTCTGAACTCTTCCTCTGAGGTCAGTGACTCAGTGGCTTCTTTTAAAAGTCAGATTAAGACTCCATCCATCCATCCATTTTCTGTAGCCGCTTATTCCTCCACAGAGGGTCGCGGGGCAGCTGGTGCCTATCTCCAGCGGTCAAGGGGCGAGAGGCGGGGGACACCCTGGACGGGTCGCCAGTCCATCGCAGGGCCACACAGAGACGAACGAGACAAACAACCACACACCCACTCACACCTAAGGACAATTTACCAGCCCAATCAGCCTGACAGTCATGTCTTTGGACTGTGGGAGGAAACCGGAGTACCCGGAGGAAACCCACGCATGCACGGGGAGAACATGCAAACTCCACGCAGAGAGGCCGCAGAGCCGGGACGCGAACCCACGACCTCCGTGCTGCGAGGCAACAGTGCTAACCAGCTGCGCCACCATGCAGCCCAGATTAAGACTCATCTTTTTAAATTAGCCTATATTTAATTGTGACGTGTTTTTAATGTATTGTTCTTTTAAATCTCTCTTGTGAAGTGCATTGTCATTTTTATCTCGAAAAGCACTATATAAATATTTACTTAATAACTTATAGTACTTAATAGTGGGTTTAACTTCGGTAAAAACTTTAAAATGCCCTGCATAGAGCCAGGCCTGGGGTTGGGCCCCGTGACTGGGCTTTCATCCACGGGCCCGGCCAGGACTGGCCAGAACTGGTGTCATGAGCTCATTTGACTACCTCATCCACCTTTGGACCTACCTCTTATAAAAGGAGCTTGAAGGTTTCAATGAATTGTGGATCAGAGAGCAGACCGAGATTGAAGCTTTACCGCAGACATAAAAACTGGCAACTGGTACAAGGAAAGTCACCTCTCTGGTGGGGAAGGAGCTGGAGTTTGAGTGGAACATATAGTCAGACTCACCTCGACCTCATTGGAACATAAGGATGCCCATTGGTATTCCTGGTACCAGGACTGAATAGGTCGTGGGTAGATGATTGTTTCCTTTTGACCTGCAGATGTATGTTTTGAACACTCGGGTGAAGAGAGGGGCAGAGCTTACAACTGATCGCCACCTGGTGATGAATTAGATCAGACGGCAGAGAAAGATGCAACCCAACGTTTAAGGGGGGTATCAAGCCGAAGAAGGAGCATGGCTACAGGGCATGGCTGGTCTGTGGGTCTCCAGAAGCAGCTGACAGGTACTGGAGGGCTGTGGTAGTTACTGAGGCAAAATCTCGGGCATGGGAGGAGTTTATTGAGGCCACGGAGAAAGACTTTTGACTGCCTCCAAAGAGGTTGTGCCAAACCATGCAACACCTCAGGGGAAGAAGGCAGCAGCTCACACACTGTTTACAGAAGGCATGGGGAGTTGCTGGCTTCAACTGGTGGATATAGTCGGGCAGTGGAAGAAATCCTTTGAGGAGCTCCTCAACACATATTCTGATGAGGAAACCAAGATGAGCGACCTGGAGATAGACTGTCCAATCTATGGAGCAGAAGTTGCTGAGGTAGTCAAACGACTACAGGTGGAGCCCTGAAGGTTGACGATATCCATCCTGGATATGGATGTTAGGACTCTCTTACACATCTCTGCTACGTTGCATGGTCATCAGGGGCAGTTCCTGTGGAGTAGCAGACTGGGTGGTTGGGGGTCCCCATTTTTAAGAAAGGGGACTAGAGGGTGTGTTCCAACTATAGGGGGATCACACTCCTCAGCCTCCCTGGAAAGGTCTACTCCAGGGTCCTGGAGAGGAGGGTCTGGTTGATAGTTAAATCTCAGATAGAGGAGGAGCATTGAGGTTTTTGTCCTGGTTGTGGAACTGTGGACCAGCTCTTTACCATAGGGTGATAGAGGGGGCGTGGGAGTTTGATCAACCAATCCACATGTGTTTAGTGGATCTGGAAAAGACTTATGACTGTGTTCCCAGACGCACCCTGTGGGGGGCGCTCCAGGAGTATGGGGCAGATAACCTTTTGTTTAGGTCCATTCAGTCCCTGTACTAGAGGAGTGAGTCTTGTCCATGTAGCTAGCAGTAAGTCAGGCACTGATCTCTTTGGGTTTTTACCTCAGATATGAGAAGGAAAATGAGACGAAGCTGCTGATTAAAAATCTATCAAACATTAATCATGAAATATTTTGGTTCTAGTTCTGCAGACAGATGGTTTATTTGTAACAGCAACAAAAATATCTATGGAATAAAAACAGATGTTTTATTGTTTAAATTAGAACTTCGGTTTTGCACTTTGTTGTATTTTGATGTACATGAATAGAACCAGAACTTTAGCCTGAAGTCCAAACAAACTTTAATTTTGGTTCATTCTGATACTAAGGAAGATCTCAGGGTGCTCATTTATAAAACGTTGTGTAGACTTCTTTCTAAAAACGTTCTTAAGCTCAGCAAAACATTTTCACTTACATAAAATCCATTTCTGATTTATAAAACTCTGCGTACGCACAGATCCACTATTCTGCTTTATAAATCTCTCTCAGACGTAGAACTGTGCTCAGCTGTTTTTGGGTCAGAACCCTCCTCCTACACAATCACATTCTGCCATATATGGTCAAAGGACCTCATGAATAATTGCATAAGTCGGTGAATTTTTGGCTTTTAACAGTAAATCATGACAACAGAGAGGTTTAGAAAACGTAATTTCACAGAGGCTGAAACTCGAGGTGGTTGTGGTGGAGGGACGGGAAAATGTTTATGATCAAATGTTGACGGATCAACAAGACACGGAAGTGTTCTGAGAGTCAGAGACCCGCTGCAGGTGAACGCCGTCAGTCTGACAGAGAGATCTACAGGATCTAAGAGAAACTATTAATTTAAACCAAAGAGAAAAAAATGTCACGTGGTTCATCCTATCAAACAGTCAACCTGTCTGATAATTCACTGGTTGAAGGGAAACCGAGAACGGTCAGAAGCTGCAGCGGTGACACTGGGTTATACTGGTTCTGATGGTTCTGTTGATCTAACACTGGACCCAGTTCAGCTCATGGATCCATAGAGAATCTATCAGCTGATCGATCATCCAGTCATCTAGAAATCTCTAAAAACTCTCCTCCATCCATCTGGAGTCTGACTGCTGACTGAGCAGCGCATTACACACAAGTGTCTCTGCAGGATTCATAATTCTCAGTAGCCTAATCACAGTTAATGCACCAATAGGTTCAGTTGTTCTATAATCTGAAGACGTCCGTATTCACATAATGTGATATTATTCTAAAATGTGACATGTTTTCATTCAGATTTTCATTTTTATTCTGTTCAGAGACGGGACGGGGGGTGACTGTTGGTTCTGTGTGTGTGAGGGTCTACAGTCAGAAATTGCGTCATAAATTCACCATTTTTCATCTCACCAGCTGCACTGCCAGGTTTCACGTCTCCAACAGGTCCTTACGCAAGGTCCAGAGTTTGTGTAAAGTTACGCATATTTTTCTGTTGTGTTTTCTTTTATAAATCCCAAAATTTGCGTAAAAAGTGACTTACGCAACTTTCAAGCTCATTTTTTGCGTAAGCAAGTTTTATAAATGAGCATCTTTTTCCTCCTTTCAGAGGCTCAGACCCAAGCAGCTGAGGATTGTGGGAGTTGCGGATTCTTCTTCTTCCCTACCAGCAGGAGGATGTTTGGTTGGTTCTTGTTCTGCTGTTGGTCCTTCAGTCTGTTGAGACTCTCCTCCTCTCTTGTTCATGGAAACCTCCAGCTGGATGAGGGTCCCTATGCCGGGCACAGAACTGATCCAGCTTACCTATCTGAGATTGGTGCGTCCAATCAGAGCTCAGCTGACAGAAAACCACACAAAACTTTATTCAAAAAGGTTCAAGAAACACATTTAAGGTAAATGTTTTGGGAGTTATTTATATTATTGTTTTGTGCAGAGAGAAGCCACGCCCCCAGCCCTGTGCAGAACCCCGTCCTCCTGGCTGTGGACTCAGAGGAGGATCGTTTACTGATGGAGGCGGGTCCTAATAACGAGGTATGTCTGGTTCACAGGTGTTTATAGACACCTGCAGAGAGCTCTGAACTCCCCTGTGTTGTGGTCTTCCAGGACTTATCTGCAACGCTGCAGCTGCAGGATCGAGCTGCGCGCTCGCCTCGCCGCTGCATCCCTCACCAGCAGTTCTGTCTGGGCTACTCGCTGCCCTGCTGCGACCCCTGTGACACCTGCTACTGCCGCTTCTATAACGCCATCTGTTACTGCCGCCCCGTCGGACACACCTGCCTGTCCAGACACACCTGAAGATGCACCTGATGACCCACTGAGGCCTACTGTTTATGTTTACTGACGTGTTTTGATTAAATGTGATTTTGTCAAATAAACAAATCAATGTTTAGTCAGATTAACTGTGAGAAGCTGGTTGTTATTCATTTTTCATATTTCATCCATTTTTCATGAACAAAACAATCTGTAACATTTTCTACACAAAAGATCAATTACTCTCAAATCTTGTTCACAAATCTGTGTAAATGTTTATGTATTTATGCTTTTATCCAAAGCGGCTCACAAATGATAATGCAACCAAGAAGCTGAATTGAGACAAACAACAAACGACTGAGGCCCGGTCCCAGTACTCACACTTCCACCCTTGCACCCCTCAGTTGCACATTCCTGCGGAGGTGCGCAAGTGCTTAGGGTGTCCTGACTCTCCTGGGTGGAGACTCCAGACCCTATCCCCACCCTCTTTTCTACCCTCGTTAAGCACTTCACCGAAGTCCACATCAGATCAAGTGTATTACCCATCATTTATTGCTGCGTTAGAATCTTGCGAGAAAGTGGCGGTGGAAGTGCGCGTACCGAGCATTAGACCAGGGGTATTCAATTACCAACTGGGGAGGAGAGGTCCACGGCTGGGGGTGGGGTGGGGGTGGGGGGTCAGGGCCATCGTTAGCCATTTTGGGTGGCCCGAGCGCAAATAATACTAATAATAATTCATTTTATTTATAGGCGCCTTTCATGACACTCCAGGTCACCTTAAAGTAAAACAAGCCAAGATAAAACACAGCAAGGTAAAACAAAACAAATTAAAAAGATCCCCTAAAATAAACCAATAAAACAATTAAAGATCAATTAAAACACAAACTGATAACAGATGAGATTCACAATCGAAAAGCAGTTTTGAACAAGTAGATTTTGAGATGTGATTTGAAAAGTGAGACGTAGTCGATGTTGCGGATGTCGGGGGGAAGAGAGTTCCAGAGGTGAGGGGCAGAGCGACTGAACGCTCTGGACCCCATGGTGGACAGACGGGATGGGCACAGAGAGGTGGAGGATCTGAGACTACGTGTGGGGATGTGAACCTGCAACAGTTCAGAGATATGGAGGAGCGAGGTTATGGATGGCCTTGAATGCAAGGAGGAGGATTTTAAAACTGATCTGGAATTTTACAGGAAGCCAGTGCAGCTCCTGTAGGACAGGGGTGATGTGGTCGGTGGACGGGTGCCCCCCCCTCCCAAACACACACACACACACACACACACACACACACACACACACACACACACGTAACCAGGGCAACGCTAAAAGCTGTAAGACCTAGGCGCCGCACGTCTTTGGTCAGATACAGGTGGAGAGCAGGATGAAGCAGACCCCACCAGGACAGAGACTCAGGAGACCAGGACTAGTTGAACAGGTTTTATATAAAAAATTAGACAAATTAAAAGATAAAAACCAATCCTAACAAAAACGACTATACTCCCTATAAAATCAATGTCCGTAAAATAACTAGGCTACTGAAAGTCCAGGTGTGCTCACTCCATATGAGGATCACCAACGGAAGCATTTTCAGGACAGTCTCCGTAGATGAGGGGACTGCAGGGGGGTTCCCGACCCGCGCACTCGGCCATCTCCCTCGGTTGTTCCTGCAGTCCAGCGGTGGCTCCTCGCACCTCTTCACCCCGCAGAGCAAGGGCACTGGTCCGAAGGGTGCGGGCAGTCCATAAGAGGTCCACTCCTTGCTGCGCCTTCACTCACTCGCAGCGCGTCACACCGATCCTCGCTCCAGCTGCGGGGACCAGACGCTCGACTCCTCACCGCTCACCAGATCAACCGATCGGCCTCCTCTTCTTTAATACACCTTTAATTTCCATCGTTTCTCTTTCTTTTCATCTTCTTCTGTCCTGTTCTCTTCGTCTCCCTCTGCCAACCTGAGTGGCACCTATAGGCCGCCTTTCGGACACGCCCACTTTCAACAGGTGATGATCATTATCAATCATGTTAAAAACATCAGTCCACAGTGATCCAAAAAATGATTAAAACACATGCAATAATAAGTTAGTATAAAAACAGAAAAACCATGCAAATAAAACTTAAAATCAAAACAACCACATTTTCCACTGACACACACACACACACACACACACACACACACACACACACACACACACACACACACACACACACTGCAGAAATCAACAACAATATAGTATTTGGCTGTGTGTTTCTAACCTCTTATGCAAATGTAGGTTGATTATATTGAATGATAGTTCATTTCAGTCAATATCTTTATACAAAGAAAATCAAATTCAAAACTTGAACAAAATCAATGACTGAAAAAGGTTTTGGCTGAAGTGAAACACGTATCTAAAGTCAAACCTAATTACAACTTAGTGCTACTAGCACACACAACTTTCCCCTGCTCTGGTAGCGCTTGGTAGGTCCACGATGGTGGAAGGACACATGAAAAGAGTCTGGACCAGGGGCAGGCAACCCAGAATGCACAGTGTCTTCCTGTTTACAGTCTCGTCAGCTCATAGAGAAGTCAGAGCTAATTTCTACTAAAATCTTACCCATTCCCCAGCTACTGAGGGATTTATATTTATTTTTAAACATTTCTCCATACAGAACGGCAAGGCTTGCCATGGATACACGTTTATTCTGGTCAAGAACTCATTCTGAACAGAGCGTTTCTCATTTCTGGGTTCCGGGTCCAGCAGCAGCTCACTGCTCAGAGCAACATTTCATAAGCACAGAGACACACAGGTCTCAGGGCCTCGTAGAGTGAGGGACAGGTCCTCAGGGACATGCCTGTCCCCTGTCATGTCCCCCGTCCCTGAGGGAACATGATTTATGAACTGTGAATGATTGAACCCTGCAATGTAGTTGTAGTTTGTGCAGGAGCTGCTCCGTTTCTGCCCGACTTGGAGACAGGAGTGGTGCGCATGCGCTCGCGTATGTGCGTGTCGAGGTGGGGCTATAGAAACTGGGGGGGCGGGGGGTGTGTGTGTGTGTGTGTGTGAAAGAATGTTATGGGAGGGGCCATCGTTTGTTTGTTTAAAAACATGCTCTCTTGCTGAAATGCTGCACATAGGAGCAGGTGGTGGGAAATGTACCAGATGTTAGTGAAGCATTCATCACGTGTGTCTGCTGCAGCTACTGTAGGAGCGATGGATTGGAGTAGCTTAGTCGGAATGGAGTCCAGCAGGCATGTAGTAGGACGACTACATGTCAGAAGTTTGGACACACTGTTCTCAGTAAGGGGGGTAAATGAAGAAACAGATGCAGATGGACTTCTGCTGAGTTAGAGATACTTTTGAGGGTTCTGTAGAGATTTGAAGGTTGAAAATAGTTTCAGAGTGTCATCAGTACTGAGAGTTTTGTCAGTGTAAAAAGCTTCTTTTGCTCAGTGATGCTGGCAGAGAAAGAGGAGAGCAGTTCCTGGAACTTCAACAGATCAGCAGGATCTTTTGATTTGTGCCATTTCCTTTCGGCAGCTCTAAGAGTGGTGCACAGAGACCGGAGGGTATCATTTAGCCAAGGGTGTGTCTGAGAGGATCGAGCAGGTCTGGTGGATAACGGGCACACATTGTCAAGACAAGAGCTGAGTGTGGAGCAGAGTGACTCTGTGGCATCGTTTACTTCAAGGGCAGAAAATGTACTAGAGGATGGAAGAGTGGAGGTCACAATGCAAGAGAAAAGGGTGGGTGACAGATTACAGAGGTTGCGGTGGAATGAGACCATAGGGGTGGAAGCAGTGGACCTTCCCAGGAGACTCACTCTGAAGTGAGTGAAGTAATAGTCAGAAAACTGCAGAGGTGTGACAGAGAGGGCCTCTGTAGCACAGGTTCTAGTGAAGATGAGATCTAGTGCTTTTCCAGCGTTGTGAGTCGGAGGACTCTGGACCAGTTTTAGGTCAAATGAGAGCATGAAGGAGGGAAAATCTGATGAGAATTGTCAATTTGAATATTCATGTCTCCAAAGACCACTGTGGGACAGTCATGCTCAGAAATGGAAGAGAGCAGGGTGTCTAATTCAGCTACAAAATCAGCAATCTGTCCTGGTGGTCGATATATGACCACCATGAAGAGTTTGACCGGTGCAGTTTCCAGGATGGCATGGTATTCAAACGTGATATATTTAGTGATGGGTAGAAGTTGACTATACTTCCATTTGTTGGAAATTAGCATGTCTGTTCCACCACTTCGTCCACTTTCACGAGAGGAGTGGGAGAATGTGTGGTGGTTTGACAGAGCAGCTGGGGTAGCACTGTTACCGGCTCCAGGATAAATCTATGTTAGTGAGAGCTTCACCTTTGCCCAGATATTCCATCCCACCTCACAGGTGTGGCATGTCAAGGTGCTGATTAGACAGCTTGGAACAGGCAATGATGAAAGCCACACCCTGTTAGAGACCAGGGTTCAAACCCAGGCCCCAGAAAGATACTGAACGCCATCCGTCCAAAGAGATTCTTAATCTCAGTGGGTTATTACTGTAAATAAGGGTTAAAAAACCACAGAACACACCATATATATACTACAGTATAACATACAGTATATACCACACTACTATGTATATAACACAGTACTATGAATATATCACAATACTACTTAAAACATATATACCACACTACTATGTATATAACACAGTACTATGAATATATCACACTACTACTTATAACATATATACCACACTACTATGTATATAACACAGTACTATGAATATATCACAATACTACTTAAAACATATATACCACACTACTATGAATATAACACAGTACTATGAATATATCACACTACTACTTAAAACATATATACCTCACTACTATGTATATAACACAGTACTATGAATATATCACACTACTACTTATAACATATATACCACACTACTATGTATATAAGACAGTACTATGAATATATCACACTACTACTTAAAACATATATACCACACTACTATGTATATAACACAGTACTATGAATATATCACACTACTACTTATAACATATATACCACACTACTATGTATATAACACAGTACTATGAATATATCACACTACTACTTATAACATATATACCACACAACTATGTATATAAGTCAGTACTATGAATATATCACACTACTACTTATAATATATATACCACACTACTATGTATATAACACAGTACTATGAATATATCCCACTACTACTTATAACATATATACCACACTACTATGTATATAACACAGTACTATGAATATATCACACTACTACTATCACAGTGAAATATATATACCACAGTACCATGTATACCAAAGAACAATGTATATACCACAGTACTACGTATACCGAAGAATAATGTATATACCACAGTACTATATATATACCTCAGTACTACATTCATACCTCAGTACTATATATATACTTCAGTACTACATACATACCTCAGTACTATATATATACCTCAGTACTACATACATACCTCAGTGCTATATATATATCTCAGTACTACATACACAACTCAGTACTATATATATACCTCAGTACTACATACATACCACAGTACTATGTATATACCTCAGTAATACTTATATACCACAGTACTATGTATATACCTCAGTACTACATATATACCACTATACTATGTATATACCTCAGTACTACATATATACCACAGTACTCTATATAAACCTCAGTACTACATACATACCACAGTACTATATATATACCCCAGTACAATGTATATACCTCAGTACTACATACATACCACAGTACTATGTATATACCTCAGTACTACATACATACAACAGTACTATATATATACCTCAGTACTACATACATACCACAGTAATATGTATATACCTCAGTACTACATACATACCACAGTACTATATATATACCTCAGTACTACATACATACCTCAGTACTATATATATACCTCAGTACTATATATATACCTCAGTACTACATACATACCTCAGTACTATGTGCATACCTCAGTACTACATACATACCACAGTACTATATATATATACCTCAGTACTACATACATACCTCAGTACTATATATATACCTCAGTATTAGATACATACCCCAGTACTATGTACATACCTCAGTACTATATATATACCTCAGTACTACATACATACCCCAGTACTATGTACATACCTCAGTACTACATACATACCACAGCACTATATATATACCTCAGTACTACATACATACCACAGTACTATATATATATATATATATATATATATATACCTCAGTACTATGTATATACCTCAGTACTACATACATACCTCAGTACTATATACACCTCAGTACTACATACATACCACAGTACTATATATATATACCTGAGTACTATGTATATACCACAGTACTATGTACATACCTCAGTACTACATACATATCAAAGTACTACATACATACCTCAGTACTATATATATACCACAGTACTACATACATACCTCAGTACTATATATATACCTCAGTACTACATTCATACCACAGTACTATATATATATATAAACCTCAGTACTACATACATACCACAGTACTATATATATACCTTAGTACTACATACATACCTCAGTACTATATATATACCTCAGTACTACATACATACCACAGTACTATATATATATATACCTCAGTACTACATACATACCTCAGTACTATATATATCTCAGTACTACATACATACCACAGTACTATATATATCTCAGTACTACATACATACCTCAGTACTACATATATACCTCAGTACTACATACATACCACAGTACTATATATACCTCAGTACTACATACATACCTCAGTACTACATATATACCTCAGTACTACATACATACCACAGTACTATATATATATATACCTCAGTACTACATACATACCACAGTACTATGTATATACCTCAGTACTATATATATACCACAGTACTACATACATACCACAGTACTATATATACCTCAGTACTATATATATACCTCAGTACTACATACATACCTCAGTACTATATATATACCTCAGTACTACATACATACCTCAGTACTACATACATACCACAGTACTATATATATACCTCAGTACTTCATACATACCGTAGTACTATGTACATACTTCAGTACTACATACATACCTCAGTACTACATATATATACCTCAGTACTACATACATACCACAGTACTATATATATATACCTCAATACTACATACATACCACAGACCTATGTATATTCCTCAGTACTATATATATACCACAGTACTACATACATACTACAGTACTATATATATACCTCAGTACTATATATATACCTCAGTACTACATACATACCTCAGTACTATATATATACCTCAGTACTTCATACATACCGTAGTACTATGTACATACTTCAGTACTACATACATACCTCAGTACTACATATATATACCTCAGTACTACATACATACCACAGTACTATATATATATACCTCAATACTACATACATACCACAGACCTATGTATATTCCTCAGTACTATATATATACCACAGTACTACATACATACTACAGTACTATATATATACCTCAGTACTATATATATACCTCAGTACTACATACACACCTCATTACTATATATATACCTCAGTACTACATACATACCTCAGTACTATATATATACCTCAGTACTACATACATACCTCAGTACAATATATATATACCTCAGTACTACATACATACCTCAGTACTATACATATACCTCAGTACTACATACATACCACAGTATTATATATATACTTCATTACTACATACATACCTCAGTACTATATACCGTATATACCTCAGTACTACATACATACCACAGTACTATATATATACCTCAGTACTACATACATACCACAGTACTATGTACACACCTCAGTACTACATACATACCACAGTACTATATATATATACCTCAGTACTACATACATACCACAGTACTATATACATACTTCAGTACTACATACATACCACAGTACTATGTACATACCTCAGTACTGCATACATACCTCAGTACTATATATATATATATATATATATATATATATATATATATATATATATATATATATATATATATATACCTCAGTACTACATACATACCACAGTACTATATATATATACCTCAGTACTACATACATACCACAGTACTATATATATACCTCAGTACTACATACATACATACCACAGTACTATATACATACTTCAGTACTACATACAAACCACAGTACTATGTACACACCTCAGTACTACATACATACCTCAGTACTATATATATACCTCAGTACTACATACATACCTCAGTAATATATATATATACCTCAGTACTACATACATACCACTGTACTATATATATACCTCAGTACTACATACATACCACAGTACTATATATATACCTCAGTACTACATACATACCTCAGTACTATATATATACCTCAGTACTACATACATACCTCAGTACTGTATATATACCTCAGTACTACATACATACCACAGTACTATATATATACCTCAATACTACATACATACCTCAGTACTATATATATATACCTCAGTACTACATACATACCTCAGTACTATATATATACCTCAGTACTACATACATACCACAGTACTATGTACATACCTCAGAACTACATACATACCACAGTACTATACATATACCTCAGTACTACATACATACCACAGTACTATATACATACTTCAGTACTACATACAAACCACAGTACTATGTACACACCTCAGTACTACATACATACCTCAGTACTATATATATACCTCAGTACTACATACATACCACAGTACTATATATATATCTCAGTACTACATACATACCTCAGTACTATATATATTCCTCAGTACTATATATATACCTCAGTACTACATATATACCTCAGCACTATATATATACCTCAGTACTACATACATACCACAGTACTATATATATATATATATATATATATATATATACCTCAGTACTATGTATATACCTCAGTACTACATACATACCACAGTACTATATATACCTCAGTACTACATACATACAACAGTACTATATATATACCTCAGTACTACATACATACCACAGTACTATATATATATATATATATATATACCTCAGTACTATGTATATACCTCAGTACTACATACATACCACAGTACTATATATATACCTTAGTACTACATACATACCTCAGTACTATATATATACCTCAGTACTACATACATACAACAGTACTATATATATATATATATATATATATATACCTCAGNTGTATATAACACAGTACTATGAATATATCACACTACTACTTATAACATATATACCACACTACTATGTATATAACACAGTACTATGAATATATCACACTACTACTTATAACATATATACCACACTACTATGTATATAACACAGTACTATGAATATATCACACTACTACTTATAACATATATACCACACTACTATGTATATAACACAGTACTATGAATATATCACACTACTACTTATAACATATATACCACACTACTATGTATATAACACAGTACTATGAATATATCACACTACTACTTATAACATATATACCACACTACTATGTATATAACACAGTACTATGAATATATCACACTACTACTTATAACATATATACCACACTACTATGTATATAACACAGTACTATGAATATATCACACTACTACTTATAACATATATACCACACTACTATGTATATAACACAGTACTATGAATATATCACACTACTACTTATAACATATATACCACACTACTATGTATATAACACAGTACTATGAATATATCACACTACTACTTATAACATATATACCACACTACTATGTATATAACACAGTACTATGAATATATCACACTACTACTTATAACATATATACCACACAACTATGTATATAAGTCAGTACTATGAATATATCACACTACTACTTATAATATATATACCACACTACTATGTATATAACACAGTACTATGAATATATCCCAC
>SSNR01000239.1:216685-243647 GCA_006937965.1 Callopanchax toddi
ACAACAGGTTAACTAAACACAGGTTAACTAAACACAGGTTAACTAAACACAATAGGTTAACTAAACACAACATGTTAACTAAACACAGGTTAACTAAACACAACAAATTAACTAAACACACGTTAACTAAACACAATAGGTTAACTAAACACAGGTTAACTAAACACAGCAGGTTAACTAAACACAGGTTAACTAAACACAACAGGTTAACTAAACACAGGTTAACTAAACACAACAGGTTAACTAAACACAGTAGGTTAACTAAACACAGTAGGTTAACTAAACACAGGTTAACTAAACACAACAGGTTAACTAAACACAATAGATTAACTAAACACAATAGATTAACTAAACACAATAGGTTAACTAAACACAGGTTAACTAAACACAGGTTAACTAAACACAACAGGTTAACTAAACACAGGTTAACTAAACACAACAGGTTAACTAAACACAGGTTAACTAAACACAATAGGTTAACTAAACACAACATGTTAACTAAACACAGGTTAACTAAACACAACAGGTTAACTAAACACAACATGTTAACTAAACACACATTAACTAAACACAGGTTAACTAAACACACATTAACTAAACACAGGTTAACTAAACACACATTAACTAAACACAGGTTAACTAAACACAGGTTAACTAAACACAAGAGGTTAACTAAACACAGGTTAACTAAACACAACAGGTTAACTAAACACAACAGGTTAACTAAACACAACAGGTTAAACACAACAGGTTAAACACAACAGGTTAACTAAACACAACAGGTTAACTAAATACGACAGGTTAAACACAACAGGTTAACTAAACACAACAGGTTAAACACAACAGGTTAACTAAACACAACAGGTTAAACACAACAGGTTAAACACAACACTTTAACTAAACACAGGTTAACTAAACACACATTAACTAAACACAGGTTAACTAAACACAGGTTAACTAAACACAACAGGTAAACTAAACACAGGTTAACTAAACACAACAAGTTAACTAAACACAGGTTAACTAAACACACGTTAACCAAACACAGGTAAACTAAACACAGGTTAACTAGACACACGTTAATTAAACACACGTTAACCAAACACAGGTTAACTAAACACAGGTTAACTAAACACAACAGGTTAAACACAACAGGTTAACTAAACACAACAGGTTAACTAAACACAACAGGTTAAACACACCAGGTGAAACACAACACTTTAACTAAACACAGGTTAACTAAACACACATTAACTAAACACAGGTTAACTAAACACACATTAACTAAACACAGGTTAACTAAACACAGGTTAACTAAACACAACAGGTAAACTAAACACAGGTTAACTAAATACAGGTTTATGACACACACGTTAACTAAACACAAGAAGTTAACTAAACACAACAAGTTAACTAAACACATGTTAACTAAACACAACAAGTTAACTAAACACATGTTAACTAAACACAACAAGTTAACTAAACACAGGTTAACTAAGCACAACAAGTTAACTAAACACATGTTAACTAAAACAACAAGTTAACTAAACACATGTTAACTAAACACAACAAGTTAACTAAACACAGGTTAACTAAGCACAACAAGTTAAATAAACACATGTTAACTAAACACAACAAGTTAACTAAACACACGTTAACTAAACACAGGTTAACTAAACACAACATGTTAACTAAACACACATTAACTAAACACAGGTTAACTAAACACACGTTAACTAAACACAGGTTAACTAAGCACAACAAGTTAACTAAACACAGGTTAACTAAACACAAGTTAACTAAACACATGTTAACTAAACACAAGAAGTTAACTAAACACAGGTTAACTAAGCACAACAAGTTAAATAAACACATGTTAACTAAACACAACAAGTTAACTAAACACACGTTAACTAAACACAGGTTAACTAAACACACGTTAACTAAACACACGTTAACCAAACACAGGTTAACTAAACACAACATGTTAACTAAACACACATTAACTAAACACAGGTTAACTAAACACAACAGGTTAACTAAACACAGGTTAACTAAACACAGGTTAACTAAACACAATAGGTTAACTAAACACAACATGTTAACTAAACACAGGTTAACTAAACACAACAAATTAACTAAACACACGTTAACTAAACACAATAGGTTAACTAAACACAGGTTAACTAAACACAGCAGGTTAACTAAACACAGGTTAACTAAACACAACAGGTTAACTAAACACAGGTTAACTAAACACAACAGGTTAACTAAACACAGTAGGTTAACTAAACACAGTAGGTTAACTAAACACAGGTTAACTAAACACAACAGGTTAACTAAACACAATAGATTAACTAAACACAATAGATTAACTAAACACAATAGGTTAACTAAACACAGGTTAACTAAACACAGGTTAACTAAACACAACAGGTTAACTAAACACAGGTTAACTAAACACAACAGGTTAACTAAACACAGGTTAACTAAACACAATAGGTTAACTAAACACAACATGTTAACTAAACACAGGTTAACTAAACACAACAGGTTAACTAAACACAACATGTTAACTAAACACACATTAACTAAACACAGGTTAACTAAACACACATTAACTAAACACAGGTTAACTAAACACACATTAACTAAACACAGGTTAACTAAACACAGGTTAACTAAACACAAGAGGTTAACTAAACACAGGTTAACTAAACACAATAGGTTAACTAAACACAACAAGTTAATTAAACACAACAAGTTAACTAAACGCAACAGGTTAACTAAACACAACAGGTTAACTAAACACAGGTTAACTAAACACAACAAGTTAACTAAACACAACAGGTTAACTAAACATATGTTAACTAAACACAATAGATTAACTAAACACAACAGGTTAACTAAACACAGGTTAACTAAACACAGGTTAACTAAACACAACAGGTTAACTAAACACAGGTTAACTAAACACAACATGTTAACTAAACACAACATGTTAACTAAACACAGGTTAACTAAACGCAGGTTAACTAAACACACGTTAACTAAACACACGTTAACTAAACACAACAGGTTAACTAAACACAGGTTAACTAAACACAACAGGTTAACTAAACACAACATGTTAACTAAACACAGGTTAACTAAACACAACACATTAACTAAACACAGGTTAACTAAACACACATTAACTAAACACAGGTTAACTAAACACAATAGGTTAACTAAACACAACAAGTTAATTAAACACAGGTTAACTAAACACAACAGGTTAACTAAACACAGATTAACTAAACACAATAGGTTAACTAAACACAGGTTAACTAAACACAACAAGTTAACTAAACACAACAGGTTAACTAAACATAGGTTAACTAAACACAATAGGTTAACTAAACACAGGTTAACTAAACACAGGTTAACTAAACACAACATGTTAACTAAATACAACACGTTAACTAAACACAGGTTAACTAAACACAACATGTTAACTAAACACAGGTTAACTAAACGCAGGTTAACTAAACACACGTTAACTAAACACAGGTTAACTAAACATAACAGGTTAACTAAACACAGGTTAACTAAACACAACAGGTTAACTAAACACAACATGTTAACTAAACACAGGTTAACTAAACACAACAGATTAACTAAACACAACAGATTAACTAAACACAGGTTAACTAAACACAACAGGTTAACTAAACACAGGTTAACTAAACACAGGTTAACTAAACACAACAGGTTAACTAAACACAGGTTAACTAAACACAACAAATTAACTAAACACACGTTAACTAAACACAGGTTAACTAAACGCAGGTTAACTAAACACACGTTAACTAAACACACGTTAACTAAACACAGGTTAACTAAACGCAGGTTAACTAAACACACGTTAACTAAACACAGGTTAACTAAACACAACAGTTTAACTAAACACAGGTGAACTAAACACAACATGTTAACTAAACACAGATTAACTAAAAACAGGTTAACTAAACACAGGTTAACTAAACACAACAGATTAACTAAACACAGGTTAACTAAACACAACAGGTTAACTAAACACAGGTTAACTAAACACAACATGTTAACTAAACACAGGTTAACTAAACACAGGTTAACTAAACACAACAGGTTAACTAAACACAGGTTAACTAAACACAACATGTTAACTAAACACAACAAGTTAACTAAACACATTAATGACACATGACCCGTCCGTTAGGACCTACCACCGTGTGATTGCTGGAGAACACGATAAAGGCTTCGGCTCAGTGGAGGACGTCCAGATCCTGAAACCCGCCCAGGTGAGAAGAAACCATCAGCCAATCAGCTTTCATCTCACTCTGCTTGGCCCTCACTGACCCCTCCCCCCGCTCCTTCAGGTGTTCACCCACCCCGGCTGGAACTCCGCCACCATCAACAACGACATCGCCCTCATTAAGCTGGCCAGCCCCGCCCTCCTGGGAGACAACGTGTCACCCGTCTGCCTCCCTGAGTCCAGCGACGTCTTCCAGCCCGGGATGACCTGTGTGACCTCTGGCTGGGGTCTGACCCGCTACAACGGTGCGTTTGGTTTTGTCTCCTGTAGAACACATTGAGGTTTTGGGGCGCCCCAGGTGAACATCAGACTGTCTCCCACAGCTCCCAGCACTCCCAACAAGCTGCAGCAGGCCGCCCTGCCACTGCTGTCCAACCAGGACTGTAAGCTCCACTGGGGCAGCAACATCTCCGACATCATGATCTGCGCCGGAGGAGCTGGAGCCACTTCCTGCATGGTAAGGCCCCGCCCACCCACCTGTCTCACCTTCCTCCCCCTCCCCCCTCACCTGTTTGCGTTTTCAGGGCGACTCTGGTGGACCTCTGGTCTGTGAGAAGGACAACGTGTGGACCCTGGTGGGCATCGTGTCCTGGGGGAGCAGCCGCTGCTCCACCAGCACTCCGGCCGTCTACGCCCGCGTCACCGAGCTGCGCGGGTGGGTGGACCAGATCCTCACCTCCAACTGAGCGCTTGGCTGGGTTTAAATAAAAATAGAAAACCAGTTCTGTTTATTCGTCTGTTTCTTCACCTCTACACAAAGGGTCAAAGGTCAAACTAAACATTAAAATGCTAAAATCTAGAAATACAGGCAACTGGTTTGTTTTATTTTCGTCTCTTTCTTTCTGTTTTTAAAGTAACAAACTGCTGATTTTGTAGAAGTTGAACTCTAAACAGCATCCTGTGAGGCTGATTAACCAGCTGATCAGCATCAGCGTCTCCTCATCGTGTTTTAATGTGATTCAGTCAAAAGAAAAGAGATTAAAACTCATCAGCCGGGTCTCTAAGTTGCTTCCAGCCCTTCACTACGCCCTCTTCACTCACTCTCTTTACTTTAATCTTGTTTCCTCCTCTGATGTTTCCTTTGTGCCAGGAAATTAACGAGAATGAACGTGAGAGAAAAGGGCGGAGCCGAAACACAGATCAAAGACTCATTTTGCTCTGCTGTCTTTTCACAACTTTTAGTATGTACACACACACACACACACACACACACACACACACACACACACACATATATATATATATATATATATATATATATATATATATATATATATATATATATATATATATATATATATATATCTAACAGTACTGATAAAGTCCAGCTGGTCTCATGACTTTCAGGCTTTTTAACCCCCTCCTTCCTTCATGTGTTCAATCATTTTTCCCTGAGTTGTTCCATTTTTTTACTCATAACGTAATGTGGACATGGATGGGTTGATTTCTTGGATTGGATGCATTGATACACACATCTGGTTATAATTTCTTGTCAACAGACCCTTTAGAAATACATTAATTACATGTTTTCTAAAGTTAGAGAGGAAGGATTCTGTAGACAACAAAACATGTTGAACAAAGTTCCTCTAAAGATTTCCTGTGAAACACAAAGAGAAAAGTTCACTGATCAATAAACTGTCAGAGAAAAACCCAAACAACTGTCAAACCGTGGGATTTAACTACGGAACAGGAAGTACAGTCTGATTACAAAATAAAAGCAGCTCTAACTGCTAACAACCTGTTGGTCAAATAAACAAAGATATTAAATTTAGGGAACTATTGTATTTTTTATTTATTTCATAAAAACATTTTTCATCTCATTTGATTTAGAAAATTGAGATATTTAAACAAATAAAAGTAATGGTTTTTCTGTGCTCGTAAAACACTAAAAACTAATCAAATATTTTATTTGCGCCAAAAAACAAACAAACTGTAAATGGCTCCTTATTGAGAAAATATTCGTTTTATTTTGTACTCATGTAAAATAATTACATAAACCTTTATTGTGCTGGTAGAACGTAATGTTTTTATTATGCTTTTATTAAACTCCCTTTATAAAAAGTGGTAGGAAAATGTCAACGTTCTGTAAATAAAAACATTTAAATCAATAAATGTTACAAACGAGTCTAAATCAATCAAAGACATCTCCAGACAGTTTATGATTATTATCATGACAAAGTATATACAATAATTATCTGTAATATAATATGTTACTATGTTAATTATAATAACTGGTAGTTTCAGCTTGTTAAACAACAGACAGCGGACTCTCCCAGAGTTAGACCTGACAGCTCCTCACGAGAAGAAAAACATCTTCAAGAAATACAGATGCCTTCATTTAAACCTTTAATATTATTAATTGAACTAGGCTCCGCCCCCTGTCCGACCCTTACCCTTACGTCACCCTTCTCCACCCTGTAGCTCCACCGGACCGGTACCGATACGTTCCAGTTACCGGATGGAGGCTGAAGTACATTTATTTTGAAATCCGCCTTCAGGAAGCAGCTGGTCGTGGTTCCATTAACGTACCAAGTTCCCGGCAGACCCCAGGCGTCCGGACCGGAGCATGGACCCGGTCTGACCCCTACCCCGACCATCCAGCATGCTGCAGACTGGAAACGAGTCCCTCAGCAGGGTTGAGCTCGA
Source organism: Callopanchax toddi (assembly GCA_006937965.1). NCBI lineage: Eukaryota > Metazoa > Chordata > Actinopteri > Cyprinodontiformes > Nothobranchiidae > Callopanchax > Callopanchax toddi. The sequence goes on from SSNR01000239.1 coordinate 223,668, forward strand.
GGCGGCTCCTGGCGGACCCGGACCGGAGGCGCTGGTCGTTCCGGTCCTGTTCGGGCTGATCTTCGCGGTGGGGGTGGTGGGGAACTCCCTGGTGCTGGCTGTGATCGGGAGGCTGAGGCACCGCGGAGGAGAGCGGGTCCTGAGTCCCACCAACATCTTCATCCTGAACCTGAGCGCGGCGGACCTCCTCTTCCTCCTGCTGTGCGTCCCGGTCCACGCGACCATCTACTCCCTACCGGAGTGGCTCTTCGGGGCCTTCCTCTGCAAATTCGGCCACTACTTCTTCACCGTCAGCATGCTGGTCAGCATCTTCACGCTGGTGGCCATGTCGGCGGACCGGTACGTCGCCGTGGTGCGCTCCAAGGGCTCGACGTGCGTCCGGAGCCGCAGGAACGCGATGATTGGGCTGTGCGTGATCTGGACGCTGTCCCTGGCGTGCTCGGTGCCGGTGGCGCAGCACCAGGTGCTCACCGGACACCCCGGAGCCCCGAACAGTACCTTCTGCTGGGAGAGCTGGTCCGGCGCGTCGCGGCGCGCCTTCAAGGTGTCGGTCCTGGTTCTGGGGTTCGCGCTGCCGCTGCTGCTGATCTGCTGCTGCTACGCGCGGGTCAGTCCTCCACGGGCCCGCGCGGGGCCAACATCTCACTCCTGTAGTAAAACCGCACAGAACCGGGCTCAAAGGGCGCGCGCAAAGTCCAGGTGCGCCGTGCGTAAAATCCAGGGAGAGTTTCCGGATCCAGAGGGAGAAACGAGTAACCGGATCAAAAAACTAGCAAAAAGCTCCAAAACGTTCAGGTTCTATAGTAATATTTTATATAAGATCAAATTAATGTTAAAAATAAAACCTAAATTTATTTTATAAAGCAGCTTTTGAGTTTCCTGGTTTAACCTTTTAACCCTAAATGTGCTGTAACAGGTTGAGCTGCTTGGTAAAGTGAAAATCAACAGAAGAGCTCGATGACCTTCTATCGGTCAGAAACATTCTGGACTCTGAACGAATATCTGAAAAATCAAGTCCAGCTTTAGATCAGAGATCATCAAGTCTCTGCTTTAGTAGGACTGTAAATACATATTAAGTAAACAGTATAACAACAACTTTTATTAATACGATCACTTTACAAGAATTTAATTGTAAAACAGAAATACTTAAAACTAAACAACCATCAGGGAAGATGCTCATCTTCCAAAAAATCTTAATAGAAAATATTTTTTCTGGGGGTTTTCTGCTATGAACAGCTTCAGTCCTGATCAAAACCACCAACCTGCCAATCATCTGGAGGATTTTAACCCTTTGAGTCAGTGGTTCCCAAAGTTGGGGTCGTGTCCCCACTGTGAGTCCTGAAACAACAAATGGGGGTCCTGAGATGTTCTCCAGAACTAAAAGTGAATTTAAAATCCTTGCTAATACCATGTATTTGTCTTTACAAACTGTTACAAACAGATGAATAACCATGGTATAATAGTTGTAGATGTTTGTGTTGTCATTTTATCCTTGTTTAATTCATTTATTAGCAGTGTTTGACTAATTTGCCAGTGATGGCTGGGGTCACGGGTCTCTGCCACTGTCATTTTGTGGGTCAGAAGCCAAAACGTTTGGGAACCACTGCTTTAAATGTCAGTTTGATTCTGGACATCCCTGTTGTTGTTTATTTTAAAAGCTACAAGAACTGAATTATTTTAATGTAACAAGTTTAGTTTAGTTAGATGCCATAAAAACCCAAAATATTAACTTTGATTCATTATTAGTTTTGTACAAAATCAGTAAAACTACTAATAGTTGTTTTTTTTACAGCATAATTGAATCAAATTGGCATTTAAAGGGTTTAAATCCTGGTGATGTTTATTATTTGATTGTTTTGAACAGAACTGAAGTTGATAGAAAGCCCATACCCTAAAAAGAAAAGAAAACAAAAAGAAAATTGAATTTGTAAAACTAAGTGACGGAAACGAATAATTCATCCAAATGCATATTTGGGCTAATTCTTGACAATAATCTGATGTTTTGGTTGAAACAAACTAAACAGTTTCATGATAATATGTAGAGCTTAGCTAACAGGTAATATACAGTGTTCTAACTGTAGAGGTTAGCTAACAGGTAATATAGAGTTCTAACTGTAGAGGTTAGCTAACAGGTAATATAGAGTTCTAACTGTAGAGGTTAGCTAACAGGTAATATAGAGTTCTAACTGTAGAGATTAACTAACAGGTAATATAGTGTTCTAACTGTAGAGGTTAGCTAACAGGTAATATAGTGTTCTAACTGTAGAGTTTCGCTAACAGGTAATATAGTGTTCTAACTGTAGAGGTTAGCTAACAGGTAATATAGTGTTCTAACTGTAGAGGTTAGCTAACAGGTAATATAGAGTTCTAACTGTAGAGGTTAGCTAACAGGTAATATACAGTGTTCTAACTGTAGAGGTTAGCTAACAGGTAATATAAGTGTTCTAACTGTAGAGGTTAGCTAACAGGTAATATAGAGTTCTAACTGTAGAGGTTAGCTAACAGGTAATATAGAGTTCTAACTGTAGAGGTTAGCTAACAGGTAATATACAGTGTTCTAACTGTAGAGGTTAGCTAACAGGTAATATAGAGTTCTAACTGTAGAGGTTAGCTAACAGGTAATTTAGAGTTCTAACTGTAGAGGTTAGCTAACAGGTAATATCGAGTTCTAACTGTAGAGGTTAGCTAACAGGTAATATAGTGTTCTAACTGTAGAGGTTAACTAACAGGTAATATAGTGTTCTAACTGTAGAGGTTAACTAACAGGTAATATAGTGTTCTAACTGTAGAGGTTAGCTAACAGGTAATATAGTGTTCTAACTGTAGAGTTTCGCTAACAGGTAATATAGTGTTCTAACTGTAGAGGTTAGCTAACAGGTAATATAGAGTTCTAACTGTAGAGTTTAGCTAACAGGTAATATAGTGTTCTAACTGTAGAGTTTAGCTAACAGGTAATATAGTTATCTAACTCATCAATGGAACTTTTAGAGGAAGAGTTGTTTTAAATACCAGAAAATTAGCTTCTAATTTGTGACCAATCTGCAGCAGGGTCTTTCATGATCTGATTAGCCACAAGTATTGCTCTAATTAGAGGACTCTCTCCTTCCCATTTTTAGAGACTCAACCTACTTTGAGTGATGTCACCGGTGGATGTGGACTTTGCTGTAGATATTTAACTAATAGAAGGTAGATCAAGTTGCTGTTTTTGTTTTTTTTTATTACTCCTTAGACTCACTGTACAAACAGAGACCAGGTGGCTCCACCTCCTTCTGCTGTTGAAAAGTGAAGCCAATATTTTCTGTTTCTCATAGCTGCCATGTTGTTTTTAGAACTAGAGTCTCACCATGTAGGTACTAGACAAATGGCCATAATGTGAAAGTTGAAGCCCCACCCCTTCCATTTTAACACTATGACGCTTTAATAATCAAAAACTAGGGAAAATGACCCATTAATTTACACAAAGGGGGTGGGACATAAAGCTAACTGTTCCTGATTTGACTCCCACGTTCTGATTGGATGTTTAATATTTAAACAATCAATAATAATAATAATAATAATAATGGATTGGATTTATATAGCGCCTTTCAAGATGCCCAAAGCACTTTGACATAAGCCCCATTATTTATTCACGCACACATTTACACCGGTGGAGGTAAACTACGACAGACGTCTGTAGTCACAGCTGCCCTGGGGCAGTCTGACTGAAGCCAGGCTACCATTCTGTGCCATCGGCCCTTCTGACCACCACCACTGATCATCATCAATGATTCAAAGCTCAGTGACTCTGGCCCCTCATGTGGTGACATAATTAACTGCATGTTTCCTGTGTTTCCGATCAATAAACTGATCACAGATCAAACATCTGTTTTGTTCCTGCAGGTTTTATGCCACCTCCAAAAAAAGATGAAGAACATGTCAAAGAAGTCTGAGCGCTCCAAAAGAAAGGTACCCCCCTCCTCCTTCTTCTTCTCATACACCTCCTTCTTCCAGGAGGACGTCTGTTTCAGTTAAAATCTTGATGACTTGTTCCAGTGTTTGCAGCTGTTGGTGCATCCTGTCCTTCTGTCACCTGCTGCTACCCTGGTGTAGCTACGATCAGCTGTAGCCATAAAGTCATCCACTTAATTTTTGGTTGTCTTGATCTACTTGTTACAAGCTTTTATTGCATTATTCCTTCATTATTTCAAGTTGTCCAATTGTTTTTTTTTTTTATCACCTAGCCTAACTCATCTGACATAGAGTTTAGGGAGGATTTGATTCCATCTGTTTTGGGATCTTTAGCAATTGCTTATATTTGATAGGTCTGCCAAAAATGTGCTGGAATGGTAATTAGCAGGAGGCTAGCTCAGGGAGGCTAGCTCTGTGGAGGTTAGCTCAGGGAGGCTAGCTCTGTGGAGGTTAGCCGCAGCAGGCTAGCCTGACCCCTACTGCCTGGGAGACAGTGAGCAGACAGGAAGATGATCCTGTTGATGATGATGATGGTGAATATGGTGATGAAGATGATGTTGATGGTGATAATGATGATGGTGAGCTGATTGACCCTCACTCTGACCCCTCCTGCCTGGTTGACAGTGAGCAGACGTCCTGCAGCAGCAGATCTCAGATCAGAGATCAGAGGCCCGTTTACAGCAGAGCATCTGCTGCTCCTCCAGTCGCTCTGAAGGCACAAAGGCTGCTGGGTAAATATTTAGACAGGAGGACTAAGAATAGAGGAGGTTTCCTCAGAGAGTGAGGGGCTGGCAGAGCAGCAGACCTTCAGATGTCCTGCCGAGGAGGAACATCAGCCTCCGGTAATGATGTGAGCAGGGTTTATGGTTGTGTTCAGACTAAAATCCTTTATTAAATTTGCAAATCACACGAGAGAAAAACAAACATGTGGTCATAAAATCAGACTCCTTATTAAAGGAAACAACACGTTTATTCAGGCGACAAATTACAATCAGCTGCTGGACATCCGGGTCCAGCTGGTTTCCAGAAATGCTTTAAAGAAAGCAGAACAGAAAGGAAAACTCAGAAGACAATAAGATAGTTTGTTCTGTTCCCAAACGATCCACACTGACATCATCATCAAATACCAGGAGAAAGAAACCCCGCCCCCTCTCAGGAGCAGGCGGAGTTCATCAGGAGGAGCAGAGAAAACAATCAAAGGAATGAAAACTGATCAACTCGATCTGTCATTATTCATCCTGACAGAATATTCAACCAGGAGTTTATCTGGAATCGGTGGTCAGGAATCAATCAGGATCCAATCAGGAATCAATCAGGATCCAATCAGGAATCAATCAGGAATCAATCAGGATTCAATCAGGAATCAATCAGCATCCAATCAGGAATCAATCAGGAATCAATCAGGAATCAATCAGGATTCAATCAGGAATCAATCAGGATCCAATCAGGATTCAATCAGGAATCAATCAGGATCCAATCAGGAATCAATCAGGATTCAATCAGGATTCAATCAGGATTCAATCAGGAATCAATCAGGATTCAATCAGGATCCAATCAGGATTCAATCAGGAATCAATCAGGATCCAATCAGGAATCAATCAGGATCCAATCAGGATTCGATCAGGATTCAATCAGGATTAAATCAGGAATCAATCAGGAATCAATCAGGATCCAATCAGGAATCAATCAGGTTTCAATCAGGAATCAATCAGGATTCAATCAGGATTCAATCAGGAATCAATCAGGAATCAATCAGGATCCAATCAGGATTCAATCAGGAATCAATCAGGATCCAATCAGGAATCAATCAGGATTCAATCAGGATTCAATCAGGAATCAATCAGGATCCAATCAGGAATCAATCAGGATTCAATCAGGAATCAATCAGGAATCAATCAGGATTCAATCAGGATTCAATCAGGAATCAATCAGGATTCAATCAGGATTCAATCAGGATTCAATCAGGAATCGATCAGGAATCAATCAGGATCCAATCAGGATTCAATCAGGAATCAATCAGGATTCAATCAGGATTCAATCAGGATCCAATCAGGATTCAATCAGGATCCAATCAGGATTCAATCAGGAATCAATCAGGATTCAATCAGGAATCAATCAGGATTCAATCAGGATTCAATCAGGAATCAATCAGGATTCAATCAGGAATCAATCAGGATTCAATCAGGATCCAATCAGGATTCAATCAGGATTCAATCAGGAATCAATCAGGATTCAATCAGGAATCAATCAGGATTCAATCAGGATTCAATCAGGAATCAATCAGGAATCAATCAGGATTCAATCAGGATCCAATCAGGAATCAATCAGGATTCAATCAGGAATCAATCAGGATTCAATCAGGATCCAATCAGGATCCAATCAGGATCCAATCAGGATCCAATCAGGAATCGATCAAGAGTTTTTGTGGTTTGAACGGATTCATACCAGTTCCAATGATTTCCTCTACTCCGTGCACAAATCGATACGTGCACATGTACATGCTCTTGTGTATTCAACATTTAGGGGGAGGGTTTTTAGGATCTGAGGGATAAATATTTGGAGGCTCTGACTATTCTTTTGTCCTCAGACGGTTCAGACTATCCTCCTGGTCGTCACCGCCTTTACCATCTGCTGGTTGCCCCACCACATCATCGCCATGTGGGTGGAGTTTGGAAGCTTCCCGCTGACTGACGCGTCCTTTGCCTTCCGTATCATCTCCCACTGCCTGTCCTACGGGAACTCCTGCATCAACCCCGTCCTCTACGCCTTCCTCTCAGAGAATTTCCGCAAAGCCTGCCGACAGGTCTTCGGCCGCCACCTCCCGTTGCCGCCACGGCCGAACGGAAAGGTGGTTCGATTCCGCACGGACAACTTCTCCACCACACACTCCACCACTAACATCTGATGGAACCGAAGGTGAGGTAGAAAGAACGCAAGGTCCTTCAGGAGGAACACTCCGACTTCCAGAGGAGCCTGTGATTGGCTGCTGAGGATGGTCTGTGTTGAACCAAACAAGAACAAAGACCCTCGGCTTGTTTGTGGGTTTTTTGGTAATGAATTCATTTTTTGGCCTCTTATTGACACTGATAGAAGAATTAGTCTCTTCGTGTGGATGTGTAAGGTTTTATTATCTATTTAATGATAATAATCTTCCATCTGTGTTTTGTTTTTCAGCATTTTATGAATCAGGTTTTTGACTCTTCTGGGCTACTGTACATCCGACTTCCATTAAAAAAACATTCTCTTTGTTTCCCAGCACCAAGCACTTTACGACAAACACTATTAAAGGGACATTTGGGTGATTTTGAAGTGGCGTTCTATTAGTAGTTATTTATCTAGTAAGGATAATTGGTGACATCACTCAAAGTGGGTGGAGTCTCAAGCAAACAGGAAGTAGTCCTCTGACTGAATCCTAGCCAGATTGGTGCCAAACTAGCAACTCATTTTTAACAACTCTTACTCAAACAAGTCTCACTGATGCGTTTGAACATTGTATTACTGGTTTGTAAACCTTCAGGATTTAGCAGATGGTTTTTAGCTTACAGTGTTTTTAGCTTTTAGGAATCCATTAGACTCATTGAGCTTCTCCTGAATCATGAACAAAGCAACTCACTGTCCATCAAACCGTTGACCAGTCAGGGTCTGAAGAACCGTGCTACTGAACTGATCAGCAGCACAAACACCTTTAAATGAAACTACTGGTCTTGTGTTCAATTGTATACTGTAGGTTTACTAACAGGAAATAAACTATTCTAATGTGGGACTCATGTAAGGACTGAACCATTACCCAAATAACAAACCCTGGCTCACTCTGGTCAGAGGACTACTTCTTGTTTCTAGAGACTGTTCAAAGACCAGGTGAGGTCCTCAGTACTGCGAGTTCACAGGAAGTTAATGGAGCTGACTGTTTCCACCTTTACCCAATAGATGAGAAGTGCGGCTGTGTGGCCTGATCCTCCTGAAGTCCACAGCAACCTGTTTTGGGGCTGTTTACAGCCCACAGCCCTGTGATACTCCTGTGTTCAGGATTCTGGTGGTTAACGTCTTGTTTCCTTTCCTGATGTACTGTGGTCTGAGGAGGGAGGGAGGAGAACAGTCCAAGGTAGAAGGTTTCTGTTCTGGTTTAGCTGAAGTCTCAGAGCATCCTGACATTAAACATGAAAACAGAATGATTCCTACTTTCTGATGGTTGGCTCAGAATCTTTGGTTTGGGGTTTTGTACCTGACCAGCCTGGACCAGACCAGACCAGTGCCACTAGGGTCTGGCCTAGTCTAGTCTAGTCTAGTCTAGCTAGGTCTGGTCTGGTACCATCCATCTATTGATCCTTTAGGTGGTGACTGTGGCTCAGGGGAAGAGAGGCCGTCTAACCTGTGAGAGACCAGACTTCAATATAGGTACACAGGTTGTACTGTGGTATATACGTAGTACTGTGGTATATACGTAGTACTGTGGTATATACGTAGTACTGTGGTATATACATAGTACTGTGGTTTATACGTAGTACTGTGGTATATACGTAGTACTGTGGTATATACGTAGTACTGTGGTTTATACGTAGTACTGTGGTATATACATAGTACTGTGGTATATACATAGTACTGTGGTATATACATAGTTGTATGGTTTTTTAGTTTTTTATATTTCAGTTTGTTCTAAAGACCAAAGCACAACGATTAGTTTTTAAGTAGAACATTTATTGATATTTAACTCAAATGATCTCTTTTCTTTCTCATAAAAACTGAAAATTTCTACTTTAAAAACTAGAAAAAAGACTAATCTATAAAACTCCTAAACCAACGGGTTTATTTACTGTTTACATCTAATGAGGATCAATCAGCTGATCAATCAGCTGAGTAACGCTCAGGGTTTCAGGATAAAAACTCAACTGACTGATTTTAAATAATGAATTTGTTTAAATTCCTGAAATAAAAACCTGAGAGTCATGGAGCTGCTCCTGAAACACTTTGGTCACCAGTTCCATTTCAAACACCTGGTTGGGGGTTGGATCGCCACTCTGTGTATCAGCAAGTGGTTCTGGACTGGGATCAGATCGGGTCAGCTGGTTTTCAGAGGGTCCAGCAGCATCACAGCTCAGTCAGCGTCTCTGGGCCCAGCTCTGGCCCGGTTCTGGTCCCTGAACACCGACACCAGGTCTCTGACACTGCTGGCGGAACGGGGTCTCTCCTCGTCCTCCAGCCTATTCGTCCTCGTCCTTCTCGGGTTGGCGCTGAGGCTCTTGGAGCGGAGGGCCGGGTATGCCCCGCTGTCGTCCAGCTCCTCCTCCTCCTTATCGTTGCCATGGTTACTGCCTAAAGTTCCTCCCCTTTTTTTCTCGCTGAGCCCATCTGTCCCTGGGCCATCAGAGGCATCACAGTCCTGCTGGTCTGGGTCACAGGGGGAGATGAGGATGTCTACGTTGGACAGAGACTGAGTCCCGTCCTTCACGCCTCTGACCTCCAGAGTGGACACGAAGTCCTTCAGGTCACCTGATAAAAACAAGAAGAGTTCAATCAAACAAAGAAACCTGAAATCAATGATATTTAACACTATGGGACTTTGTAAAGGGACAGTTTGGATTGTTGGATTTCCTCAGCCCTGTTATGTTGTATCAAAGAAAACATGTTTTGTGAGTTAAACAAGTTAAAGAATTTAAGTTAAACTCACTAAAATGTGCAATGTTTAAAGAGCATATTTTAAGTTCTTTTTTTTTAAAATTCTGATAAAACTCTGTCCAAAAATACTATTTGAAATGTTTATTGAGGGTATTTTGTTTTACAATACATTTTTTAAACCATTTTTCTAGTCCAAAGTGCCCCTTTTTGCAAAGCTTCTAAAAACGCTTTTTTTTTCATATGTGGACCTGTGACGTCAGCTAAGGGAGCTCCTAGCTAGGTGGCGCTGCTTACAGTGTTGTCAGATGTAGATAAATAAAGTATTTGTAGGATAATTTAACACTCTGTACGATAAATAATCCCATAAATATGATCATTTGAGCCCTTTGTTGTGTGGAGTTTGTGTAACAGATGCTTGTTTTAATCATTGTGTTAGATTTTTTAAAGCTAAACTACTTTAACATCTCAGACTGGCACCGCTCTAGTCTGCCAGCTGCCTGCTCGCTGTCGGCGATGAGTTGTTAGTTTTAGGTTAGAGCGCTCTTTAATCGAGTCGGTGTGTATTCATTTTAATAAAAAATGCTAAATTATTATGTTTGTGAATGCCAATCGCCAGTCTGTCAGGACACTGAGTCAACAACGGGACGGCTTCCTTACCGGTACGGTGACTTCTGTTTGGAGACGAAAAACCCCGGTGGTCCTGGTCTAGTCCAGGACTGGATGTGATGGAGTCCCACATACCGACGAAAAACATTCAGTGTGACTCTAAACAGGCGCCGTTACTTCGATCCATTCACCGGAACCGCTGTTAGCAGACAGCAGCTAACAGGAGCTAACAGGAGCTAACGGGGAGACTTGAGTCTCGTTTCCATGCCAGGTTTGGTACGGTTCGTGGTGGGTCGTAGTTCGGTACCGATCAGCGATTTCATGAGAGCATTTCCTTCAGGTGTCTGACCCTCACCTGGCTGGCGGGGTACAGTAAATCCATGCCGCGATGCTCTCCAGAGGGGATTCCCGTTCCCAGCGGGGCTACCAAGAGGGGCTTCACGGCGGGGTTTCCAGCCTGACCCGACACTGTTTCGGTCAGCCTCGAACCGTTTAGCTGCATCCTGTGAAACTTTTTATAAACTCTTTCATTTCTTAACAATCCACCTGAACGCAGCTCAATGTTTGGAGCTCTGATGATCAAAAACCTGGTGCTAAACGCTGGTATTTTACCCAGACCCGAGTGAGGAGGTGGGTCACGGTCTACAGCTGGACCGACAGGGTACAGCCTTACAGGACTGATTGTTTTTATCTTTTTTTTTAATCTTAATAAAATAACTGCTCACTATAGTAATAAAGTAATAAAATAACGGCACTCTAGGGATTTGTTTTGCTCGTCACAAGCAGTGATCAGTGGATCAGTTTTCTACATAGAGAACGAACGGTCTCCCTGAACTGTCGTCACTTCCGGTTTGGTGAAAAAATTGACAATTCTCACAAAAACGAATCCAAGAGCCTAAATAAGCTGAATTTGTGTAAATTTTTATTCAGAAAAAGTTTCTATTATATTTCTCTAAACATTTGTTTAAGGGAGTGTCTAACTTAAAATATGCTCTTTAAAAGACCAACACAAATATATTAATTAATCTGGGTATAAGTGCATTTATTTAATCCAAAAAGTCACTGAGTTCATTTATTTACTGTAGACAACTGTAGGAAGTTGTGTTGCTGAAAACGGATTTGGACTTTTTAAAATAATCCTCCCATATGAATGAGGTTAAGACAAAGTAAACAACCAGAAACTCAACACACAAAAACATCTAGCCTGCACTGTGATGGTTTACCTCTGAGGTCTTTAGTGCTGCAGGTCTCCACGTTGTTCATCTACAGTAATCAATACCTCACTTCTCTGTGGTTCAACCTCCGTAAAAACAGCAACTTAGATCCTAACGTTCTATCAGACTTTAGGCCTTTATCCAAGTTGCCTTTTCTTTCTAAAATTTTAGAGACAGTGGTTCATGTCCAACTTCAGGAGCATCTTCAGCTGTATGAGTTTACTGAAACCCTCAGTCTGGTGTTAGATTGTGTCACAGCACAGAAACAGGTCTTCTTCAGCCTGAAGCACACTGGAGACGCCATAGAACACTGCTTAAACCGTGCAATAGTCACAACATCAGGCTGGAACCGAGAACTGGAAGCTGGAAGTGGATCTTTTGTTTGTACGTGCTCAGAGCTGCCGCCGTGTGTTGTTTGACTCTTAATTCCTTCAAAATGGGTCAGTAAGCTGCTTATTATAATAGTTCAAAGCTATCAATACTGTAAACAAGTGACAACACATTTATGTTTGCCGTAATAGGAGCCGTTCTGCATCGTAATGTCTGTGTCATAAAGTACTCCACAATGCTGCGCCACAGCGCTGAAATAGAACTGTTATGTATCTTTAGCGCCGTGGCGTGGACTGGTGCTGCCGCTGTGGTGGTCCCCGTGAGATTGCTCTTACTGACTACAATGGTTTTTATTTAAAATCACGGTGCGACGTGGCGCAGCGCTGATGTCTCCAGTGTGTCTCAGCCTTCAGAGTTTTTAATGATCTGATTTTATCTGCAGACTCAGGAGATTCTGCTGTTTTAGTCTCGCTGGATTCTGCTGCTTTTGACACGGTGGACATGTTTTATTATCACATCTGGACCAGTCTGTTGATGTTAACGTCTCAGGTCTTTACTGGTTTCACTCCCACCTGTCTGACAGAGGTTTTTCTGAGGCTCCTTTAAACTGTGGGGAACCTCAAGGCTCCACCCTAGGACCTGTACCTTTGTCACTGTATTTGCCTCCGTTGGGGTCAGTCTTCAGGAACTACACTACGTCTTGTCATTGTTTTTCAGATGATCTGATTTACCTCTGATTCACAGCAAGTGGAAGTCAGAGACAGAATCTGGTCAACAGTTTAAAGACATTAAACTTAGATGGATGAACGTCTTACATTTGGATGAAATAAAACAGAAGGGATAGTTTTTAGGGGAAACTGATCTGCTCCCAGAATGCAGCAGTGCTACTGGTCCTCTGAGTTCTGGTACCGGTTCTGCTGTTTATATTTGATGAACAGGTCACTGTGGTAGTCCAGTCTAGCTTTTATTATTTCAGGTTAATTAAAGGGTGACTCATCATTTTATTACCTCTAGACTGAACTCAGCAGCTCCTCCTGCTGGGTTGGACGACTCTGCTGGTCCAAGACGCTGCTGCCCTTCAGGTAGAACATCACCCCATAATGTCTCACAGTCTCATCTTTTAAACATTTTTAATCTCAGTTAAGCAGGAAAGATCAGGCTGTTCTGGTTTCTTTTCCTTACTGATTCTCTCTTTTTCAGCTGCCCTCCTCTTTTTGTTTTATTGTAGGTGTTTGTGTTTTATTGTCATGTTTTATGTTATGGACCTGTACAGCACTGTGTTGGGTGTTTGAAGTGCTCTGGTTGATTGATTAATGTAAATAATGTAAATAAAGCTCAAATCCATTTTCAGTAAAGTGACTAATATGATTCTTTAAACCAATATCAGTCCTGATCATTACTCATGTTACTACAGAGAACGTTCAGGTTTTTATGAACAGACTCAAGACCCACCTTTTTAGATCAGCTTTTAACTGATTATTATTTATTTAGTTTTTTATTCGGATTTTATTGGTCATTTTACTATTCATATAAGTTCTCGTTATTTTATATGCTACGCATTTTAATCCTCCAGTGTTTCCTCTGTGGAGCCCTCTGCCTTGGGACCGGTGGTCGGCGGTGGCGGCTCATGCGCTCCCCGGTAGGGCCCGGGCAGTGGCGGGGGTTGCCACCCTCCTTGGTGTGTTGGCTGCTGACCTGGTTCTACAGCTGATGAGGCAGAGGGCCCACTAGATGCGTGTTTCTCATTACTGGAGCCATCTGAGCTCAACATAGTGTTTACTGTGGTTTTTATGTGTATGTGTGGGTGTATGTGTGCCTGGGAATGGGTTGTGGACTGGGAGGGGAGAGTGTCATAATTGTTCTATGTGTGGGAAAGGGAGGGAATGTGGGTTGTATGGGTCATTTTAATCTGTCAAGCACTTTGTGTTGCTTGCTGGGGCATGAAAGGTGCTATAGAAATAAAGTTTGATTTGATTTGATAGTCTATTACTTATTGGATGTTTGTTATTTTTTATAAAGTACTGACTTTAAGGACCTTTCCACACATTTACATCCTCATATAGAAAACAAGCAACAAATGTTTTATCCATTTTTACTTTTTTTTAAAAAAATGCCCCCTGTTGAGAAAAGCTGGTATTTTTCCCATTTGCCATTTATGGTAAAACTGATGTCATCATGAAGAAACTCCCTCAGAGGTCAAACTGAAGCCACAGGCCTCAGATTAGATGCAGGTTATCTGAGAAGGATCACAAACCGTGGTCCTGGTCCTACCTGATGGGATTCCTCCCTCGGAGTTTCTAGACTTCCTCTCTGGACTCAGGCGACCCTTTTTGTCCTCCAAGTCTCCAAAGGTGCGGTCATCGTGGTCCAGCTGGTACCGGTACAGGCTGTACCCGTCGGTGCTGTTGATGCTGCCGTGGCGCAGCAGGGAGGACGCCTCGCACACAGACGAGGCTCTGGAGTGGGAGCGGACCAGCTCGGCCCGGTCCACGCCAGCCAGCTTCTCCAGAGCATTCATCGTCCGGCCGGAGAACTCCTCCAGCTGAGCCAGGCGGAGGTCCACCGTCTGCAGGGACGCCTTCATGGAGTGCTCCCTCTCGTTCACCTCCTCCAGACGCATGAACATGTTCTCCACCCTGAGGAAGAGCAGAGGATCCATGACTGGACAGAAGAAAGGAGCTGATTCTAAAGCCTCATCCATCCATTATCCATCCATCATCATCACTCCATCCATCACTCCATCCATCATCATCACTCTATCCATCATCATCACTCCATCCATCATCATCACTCCATCCATCATCATCACTCTATCCATCACTCCATCCATCATCATCACTCCATCCATCACTCCATCCATCCATCATCATCACTCCATCCATCATCATCACTCCATCCATCATCATCACTCCATCCATCACTCCATCCATCATCATCACTCCATCCATCACTCCATCCATCATCATCACTCCATCCATCACTCCATCCATCACTCCATCCATCATCATCACTCTATCCATCATCATCACTCCATCCATCCTCATCATCGCTCCATCCATCACTCCATCCATCATCGTCTCTCCATCCATCCATCATCATCACTCCATCCATCATCATCACTCCATCCATCACTCCATCCATCATCATCACTCCATCCATCACTCCATCCATCATCATCACTCCATCCATCACTCCATCCATCACTCCATCCATCATCATCACTCCATCCATCACTCCATCCATCACTCCATCCATCATCATCATCATCACTCCATCCATCACTCCATCCATCATCATCACTCCATCCATCACTCCATCTAACATCATCATCATCATCATCATCACTCCATCCATCATCATCACTCCATCCATCATCATCACTCCATCCATCACTTCCTCCATCATCATCACTCCATCCATCACTCCATCCATCATCATCATCATCATCATCACTCCATCCATCACTCCATCCATCATCATCACTCCATCCATCACTCCATCCATCACTCCATCCATCATCATCACTCCATCCATCGTCATCACTCCATCATCACTTCATCCATTATCCATCCAGCATCATCACTCCATCCATCACTCCATCCATCATCATCACTCCATCCACCACTCCATCCATCATCATCATCACTCCATCCATCATCATCACCCCATCCATCATCATCACTCCATCCATCACTCCATCCATCATCATCACTCCATCCATCACTCCATCATCACTCCATCCATCATCATCACTCCATCCATCATTATCACTCTATCCATCACTCCATCCATCATCATCATCATCACTCCCTCCATCATCATCACTCCATCCATCACTCCATCCACCACCCATCCATCATCATCACTCCATCCACACTCCATCCATCACTCCATCCATCATCATCATCACTCCCTCCATCACTCCATCCATCATCATCACTCCATCCATCGTCATCACTCCATCATCACTTCATCCATTATCCATCCAGCATCATCACTCCATCCATCACTCCATCCATCATCATCACTCCATCCATCACTCCATCCATCATCATCACTCCATCCATCACTCCATCCATCACTCCATCCATCATCATCATCACTCCATCCATCACTCCATCCATCATCATCACTCCATCCATCACTCCATCCATCATCATCACTCCATCCATCACTCCCTCCATCACTCCATCCATCATCATCACTCCATCCATCGTCATCACTCCATCATCACTTCATCCATTATCCTTCCATCATCATCACTCCATCCATCATCATCACTCCATCCATCATCATCACTCCATCCATCACTCCATCCATCATCATCACTCCATCCATCACTCCATCCATCATCATCACTCCATCCATCACTCCATCCATCACTCCCTCCATCATCATCACTCCATCCATCATCATCACTCTATCCATCACTCCATCCATCATCATCATCAATCCATCCATCCATCACTCCATCATCATCATCACTCCATCCATCATCATCACTCCATCCATCGTCATCACTCCATCCATCACTCCATCCATCATCATCACTCCATCCATCACTCCATCCATCATCATCATCATCATCATCAATCCATTCATCACTCCATCCATCATCACTCCATCCATCACTCCATCCATCATCATCTCTCCATCCATCCATCATCATCACTCCATCCATCATGACCACTCCATCCATCACTCCATCCATCATCATCATCATCATCATCATCATCATCATCATCATCATCATCATCATCATCATCATCACTCCATCCATCACTCCATCCATCATCATCACTCCATCCATCACTCCATCTAACATCATCATCATCATCATCATCACTCCATCCATCATCATCACTCCATCCATCATCATCACTCCATCCATCACTTCATCCATCATCACCACTCCATCCATCACTCCATCCATCATCGTCACTCCATCCATCATCATCATCACTCCATCCATCATCATCACTCCATCCATCACTCCATCCATCATCATCAGTCATCATCATCATCATCATCATCACTCCATCCACCATCATCACTCTATCCATCATCATCACTCTATCCATCACTCCATCCATCATCATCACTCCATCCATCACTCCATCCATCATCATCATCACTCCATCCATCATCATCACTCCATCCATCACTCCACCCATCATCATCATCATCATCATCATCACTCCATCCATCACTCCATCCACCACTCCATCCACCACTCATCCATCATCATCACTCCATCCATCATCATCACTCCATCCATCATCATCACTCTATCCATCACTCCATCCATCATCATCATCAATCCATCCATCCATCACTCCATCATCATCATCACTCCATCCATCATCATCACTCCATCCATCGTCATCACTCCATCCATCACTCCATCCATCATCATCACTCCATCCATCACTCCATCCACCACTCCATCCACCACTCATCCATCATCATCACTCCATCCATCACTCCATCCATCATCATCACTCCATCCATCACTCCATCCATCATCATCATCACTCCATCCATCATCATCACTCTATCCATCACTCCATCCATCATCATCACTCCATCCATCACTCCATCCATCACTCCATCCATCATCATCATCATCATCATCATCACTCCATCCATCACTCCATCCATCATCATCACTCTATCCATCATCATCACTCCATCCATCGTCATCACTCTATCCATCACTCCATCCATCATCATCCTCTATCCATCACTCCATCCATCATCATCATCTTCATCATCACATCATCATCATCATCATCATCATCATCATCCATCACTCCATCCATCACTCCATCCATCATCATCACTCCATCCATCATCATCACTCCATCCATCACTCCATCCATCATCATCACTCCATCCATCACTCCATCCATCATCATCATCATCATCACTCCATCCATCACTCCATCCATCACTCCATCCATCATCATCACTCTATCCATCATCATCACTCCATCCATCATCATCACTCTATCCATCACTCCATCCATCATCATCATCTCTCCATCCATCATCATCATCGCTCCATCCATCACTCCATCCATCATCATCACTCCATCCATCGTCATCACTCCATCCATCACTCCATCCATCATCATCACTCCATCCATCATCATCATCATCATCATCAATCCATTCATCACTCCATCCATCATCACTCCATCCATCACTCCATCCATCATCATCATCATCATCATCATCACTCCATCCATCACTCCATCCATCATCATCACTCCATCCATCACTCCATCCATCATCATCATCACTCCATCCATCATCATCACTCCATCCATCACTCCAACTATCATCATCATCATCATCATCATCATCATCATCACTCCATCCACCATCATCACTCCATCCATCATCATCACTCCATCCATCACTCCATCCATCATCACTACTCCATCCATCACTCCATCCATCATCGTCACTCCATCCATCATCATCACTCCATCATCACTCCATCCATCATCATCAGTCCATCCATCACTCCATCCATCATCATCATCATCACTCCATCCATCATCATCACTCCATCCATCACTCCATCCACCACTCATCCATCATCATCACTCCATCCATCATCATCACTCCATCCATCATCATCACTCTATCCATCACTCCATCCATCATCATCATCAATCCATCCATCACTCCATCATCATCACTCCATCCATCATCATCACTCTATCCATCGTCATCACTCCATCCATCACTCCATCCATCATCATCACTCCATCCATCACTCCATCCATCATCATCATCATCATCAATCCATTCATCACTCCATCCATCATCAATCCATCATCATCACTCCATCCATCATCATCACTCTATCCATCATCATCACTCCATCCATCACTCCATCCATCATCATCACTCTATCCATCACTCCATCCATCATCATCATCTCTCCATCCATCATCATCATCGCTCCATCCATCACTCCATCCATCATCATCACTCCATCCATCAGTCCATCCATCATCATCACTCCATCCATCACTCCATCCATCATGACCACTCCATCCATCACTCCATCCATCATCATCATCATCATCATCATCATCATCATCATCATCATCATCATCATCATCATCATCATCATCATCATCATCATCATCATCACTCCATCCATCACTCCATCCATCATCATCACTCCATCCATCACTCCATCTAACATCATCATCATCATCATCATCATCATCACTCCATCCATCATCATCACTCCATCCATCATCATCACTCCATCCATCACTTCATCCATCATCACCACTCCATCCATCACTCCATCCATCATCATCACTCCATCCATCATCATCACTCCATCCATCATCATCACTCTATCCATCACTCCATCCATCATCATCACTCCATCATCACTCCATCCATCATCATCACTCTCTCCATCACTCCATCCATCATCATCATCATCCATCCATCACTCCATCATCATCACTCCATCCATCATCATCCCTCTATCCATCACTCCATCCATCATCATCATCTCTCCATCCATCATCATCATCGCTCCATCCATCACTCCATCCATCATCATCACTCCATCCATCACTCCATCCATCATCATCATCATCATCATCATCACTCCATCCATCACTCCATCCACCACTCCATCCACCACTCATCCATCATCATCACTCCATCCATCATCATCACTCCATCCATCATCATCACTCCATCCATCATCATCACTCTATCCATCACTCCATCCATCATCATCACTCCATCCATCATCATCATCACTCCATCCATCATCATCACTCCATCCATCACTCCATCCATCACTCCATCCATCATCATCACTCCATCCATCATCATCACTCCATCCATCATCATCACTCTATCCATCACTCCATCCATCATCATCACTCCATCCATCGTCATCACTCCATCCATCATCATCACTCCATCCATCGTCATCACTCCATCCACCACTCATCCATCATCATCACTCCATCCATCATCATCACTCCATCCATCACTCCATCCATCATCATCACTCTATCCATCATCATCACTCCATCCATCACTCCATCCATCATCATCACTCCATCCATCACTCCATCCATCACTCCATCCATCATCATCACTCCATCCATCACTCCATCCATCACTCCATCCATCATCATCATCACTCCATCCATCACTCCATCCATCATCATCACTCCATCCATCACTCCATCCATCATCATCATCATCATCATCA
>SSNR01000239.1:243906-287753 GCA_006937965.1 Callopanchax toddi
TACCCTACTGAACCACCGGTAGTTACCATGGTGACTTGAATGCACCACTAGTAGTTACCATGGTGACTCTAATGAACCACTGGTAGTTACCATGGTGACTCCAATGAACCACTAGTAGTTACCATGGTGACTCTAATGAACCACTGGTAGTTACCATGGTGACTCCAATGAACCACTAGTAGTTACCATGGTGACTCTAATGAACCACTGGTAGTTACCATGGTGACTCCAATGAACCACTAGTAGTTACCATGGTGACTCTAATGAACCACTGGGAGTTACGATGGTGGCCTTAATGAACCACTGGGAGTTACCATGGTGACCCTAATGAACCACTGGGAGTTACCATGGTGGCCTTAATGAACCACTGGGAGTTACCATGGTGGCCTTAATGAACCACTGGGAGTTACCATGGTGACCCTAATGAACCACTGATAGCAGCTTTAACAAATCAGTTGATCTGTTGTTTCGAGCATCACAGCTGGTCAGTAAAATAAGTAAATGTCCTGTATTTATAGAGCGACTTCTAGAGTGTTCTACACTCCCCAAAGCGCTGTACAACACAACAGTCATTCACCCATTCAGTCACACACTGGTGGTGATGATCTACACTGTAGCATCAGCTGCACTGGGGCACACTGACAGTGGTGGGGATGCCATGGACCGGTGCCCTCCAAGTCCCACTGACCACCACCAGTAGGCAAAGTGGGTGAAGTGTCTCCAAGGACACAACAACAATCTAACCCAGACGGAGCTGGGGATCGAATCGGCGGCCCTTCGGTTACCAGACCAGCCACTCTACCAATGAGCTACATGCAGTCCCAGTAAGAATAAGGTCAGTGATTGGTTCCGACCTCTCAGACGTGACTCTGATTCGCTCATTGTTGGATGACTGCTTCTCGTCCTCCTTCTCTCTGAAGTACTCCTCCACACACTGCTCCTCAAACTCATGGAGACTCTTCAGTTCGTCTGCATTCAGAACCAGCTCTGAAAATTACAAACAGGGTTTAAGTTCATGAACCTCAACGTAATGTCTTCCTGGACTGAGCTGGTCCTGACCTGCTCAAACACCAGAATGAATATCTTTGAACAGTCGTCCTTTACATGTAAACATTATTAGCATATATTATATTAGTCTGTGTCTCAGAGCAGAAACACAACAGAGTCACAACATCAGAGATGTGTTTCTATATGAAAATGTGTTCCTGTGGTAGTTTAATATTTATCCATCTATATGTTTTCTTCTGCTTATCTAACATTGGGTCATGCAGGTAACAGGTTCAGGAGGAAAGCCCAGCTCTCCCTCTCCCCAGCTCCTTAGGATCCTGGATACTGGAAGTTGTCCATTTGAGGCAGAAATTCCTCTCCCCAGATCAGAGCATTCCACCTTGTACTGGTCAAGAACCTTGGCCTCAGACTGAGAACAGCTGACTCCTATCTGAACATCCCAGTGCACACTAGAGGCATTACCAGAAGACACCAACAGAACCACATCATCAGCAAAATGCAAATATGAGAACCTGAGGTTCCCAAACCAGACACCCTCCTCACCATGAGTACGCCTTGAGATCCATGGACATCACAGACAGGATCAGAAACAAGAGGCAGCCCTGGAGAACGATAATCTGCTCTAGGATCAAGCTCGACTTAGTGGTGAGAATGTGAACAGTTCTTGCTATGGTCATACAGGGACCTGATAGTCAGTGGCGGCCCATCAATAGGGGGCGTTAGGGCGCCGCCCCACCAGTCTCACAGGAGGAGGAAGAAGAAGAAGATTAAATTCACTAAATAGTTTTAAACGAACCATGAAAATTAAACTAAACAATCTATCCACAATACATACTGTAAGTGATGTGTATAATCTGCATTTAGTTTAAAATGTTTTTTACTAGACAGAAAGGTCATGTGATGTACTTCCTGTCTCTTTGGGGGTCTTCTGCAAATGCTTCAGGCGCAACAATCTTAACGCTGACTTTACCATATAGACCTGTGCTATAACTGGTGCATGCACACTGGAAACCCCTTCAATACAAAGTATAGAAGAGCCTTGGGTCACAGAATTTAGCGACCAAAGCATGCACAGAAGACCGGAAACTCAGATCAGATCAGGAAGTTGACCCGGATGCTCTAAGTAGCTCATGGAGTTATCATGGAGGAAACTAAATGGATATTTATTCAAAGAATCCTTCTTGACAGCTTGTGTCAACCCAGCTGATTGATTCCATGTGTCCTGATTTAATCAACTCGACTGTGAGTCATTTGGTTTGTTTCTTTTGTTTTATCAATGCGTTGCTGAATTTCCCCATTCAAAAATGCCTATGAGCTAATGGCTAGGGCTAACTAGCTCTATGATGAGTGAATTTAGCGACATGTCTTTGTTATCGTTGTGGCCGAATGTTGGAGCTACACTTATACTGTTGATTGCATACTTTGGTTTATGTACTTTATCCCGTTTTGAGGAGTTTTTTCTTATTTTTCCTTAAAATGCCTGGCGGCCTATGGGAGTTTTGCATGAGTGGCTTAAAATCGTAATGTAACTTATTTTGATGGGACCTATCAGTGGATTTGACTTTATTTTGTTGTTTATTCACTTCAGTAGTTGAGCTGATTGTCATAACTTGCTTGGTTAGTGTTTGTTGTCTGAATTGTAACATTAATTATCTGACTATATTAGTTATAGATGTATTTATTTGTTTGTGGTGTCATTAGAAAGCTAATTGTGAATATTAAGTTATGTTTTTGACCTTGTATAGGTCAGGTTGTTTTTTCCTTGAAACAACCTGACTAAACTTCTGTTGTGACCACATTGTGGTTGTTTTTTATTTTTATTTGTATCTGATTATATTTATATTATTATAAGGACTCATCATGACGACTTTATGATTTCTTTACTGTTTGATGTGTAGAATTAGACCTAACTGCACCACATTGTTAGTGAATTGGTGGTAGGGACTTTTACCAGCAATATATTCAGTCAGATGAAAATAGTTTGCTTCATTCCTTGCTCTAGTGGTGAGATGTGAGTTTTTGTGCATCTGAAAACTGACTTACAAAAATATGCTCCACCCCAAAACAATTTCACCACCCGCCACTGCTGATAGTCCATACCAGAGGCCCCTACACCCTGTACTCCCACAGCAGCCCCCACAGACCAACCTGGTCTGCCACTCCACAGGTGTTGTCCCAGTTCTTCATGCAACATTGCAAATGTGTGTCAATCATGACAGCCCACAATACCCAGAGTCTTTAGCATCTCAGATCCTCAGACTTGCCTGCCACCTGTTTTAGAGGTCCTCTGAGACAGCCAAGCCCCAACAAACTCCTTCTTCACCTTGATGGCTTCCATCACTGGGGGTGTCCATCAACGAATCTTCTAGCTGCCACCATGACTGGGACCAATGACCTTCTGGTCTGATCAGGGGTCGCGTTAACGGAATATGTTCTGTCATTGACCATTTGTTTTTTACTTTGACTGACAAATCTGACAGCTGTCCGTCATTTTGACAGATAACAATTCACACACCTGTGTGTGTGTGTGTGGGCACACGCCATCAGAACGTGCAGAGAGTGAAAATGACACAGTGAGCCGCTGCAGCTGTGTTTAATAACAGGGTCAATACTGCCTCGCCTTCTTCTGCGTAGGTCCAGGTCGCGGGGGCAGCATTCGCCCTCTCCTCAGCCACCTCCACTGGCTAATCCGGCAGGACCCCAAGGTGTTCCCGGGCCAGATCGGAGCTATACTTTCTCCAACAAGTCCTGGGTCGATCTGGGGGGTGCTGCCAGCAGGACATGCCCGAAACTCCTCAACTCTCGAGGTGAAGAAGGAGCAGTGGTTATATTCCAAATCCCTCCCGGATGTCCGAGCTCCTGACCTAAGGCTGAGCCCGGCCACCCTCACCTTGTGGAGGAAACTCATTTCAGACACTTGCATTCATGATTTTGTTCTTTTGGTCGTTACACAAAGCTCATGACCAAGCGAGGACTAGGATGTACATCAATTGGTAAATCTAGAACCCTCTGGTTCAGCTCCTTCTTCACCATGACAGACCGGTGCAGCGTCCATCACTGCAGGTCCTGATGTTTTGTGGTGCTCGTGTTGATGTTCCTGATTTGTTTGAAAGCAGCTAATCTAGGGGTTAAATGCTGTTGAAAATGTCATTATTATAATTTTTTAAATTTATAAGTGACGGATAAAAATAGATTATGATTGGATTTTTTTGGCCCCGTCAGTCAAAATGACAGACAATGAAAAAGTCTAGCGCGACCCCTGGGTCAGATCCTACTCCCCGCCAGGTGGTGATCAGTAGGCAAGGTGGGTGACGTGTCTTGCCCAAGGTCACAACAAAGTAACCCAGCTGGGATCAAACCGGCGACCCTCCAGACCGGCCACTCTACCAACTGAGCTACACGCTGCCCCAAGACAATCCAAGTCTAGCACAGAAGTGCACTAACAAGACACCAGACATCCAGAAACTCCAAGAAGGCTAAGTCATCTGAACCCTGTTAGGTGCATCAACAGTCTGAACCTTCCCTCCACCAGCTTGGAGACAAAGGGAGGTGACCTTCTTGTTTACTGGAGATAACTACGACACAAAGCCACTCAGCCAGGGACTTGTGAGTATCCCCACACCAGCCTCATCCCTCAGGCAACTCCAGAGAGCGATAGAGTCCAGGCCCTCTCCAGGAGTAGCATAAACTGTGTGTAGAGATGAGCCCAACTAAAGCTAATTGGTATTGCTCAACCTAGCTCACACATGAGCTCTGGCTCTTTGCCCACTAGAGAGGTGACATTCCACACACCTAAAACCAGTTTATGATGCCAGGGATCAGCACGCCAGGCTCCCGCCCTCGCCTGTCACCCAGTCTGACTCTGCACTTCAACCAACCTTGACTCTTCTCACAGGTGGTGGGCCCACGCTGAGAGATGACTATTTCTGATCCTCAAATTATGAAAATAACTAACCAACAGCTGTTTTCTACACGCTGGTCTTTATTTTACCTAAATCAGTTCACAGCAAACAGCTGATATCAACCATCATTCCTGATGTAATAAAGCATTAGATAAGGAGGTTTTATGTTCTGAGTCACTGAACTCTGAACCTCCAGGTGTTGTTTACCTGTGTGTTGAATCTACACATTGAGCTGGTGACTAAGATCTGAGGAGGAAACTGGATCTAGATCTAGATTCCTATAAGGACCCTGTGGAGTGTGATTCATACGCAGTCGCCTCTCGCGGTCGTCGCGTTCCCCGTCTGGCCGGCGCCTGCAGGTGCAGCACAGTCTCCTCAGCACGATGTAGATGTGAGGGAAGACGATGAGGGGTGGCGGCAGGATGGGGCGGTCATGGAAGGTCATGATCAGCTGGTACCGCTGGAACTTCCACACCTGGTTGGAGATGGACTTCACCTCAAAGAAGGTGTTACTGGGGAGAGAGATACTTATGTTACAGCCACTGGTTTGATGCTACAGTTACTGGTCTGGTGTTATGGTTACTGGCAGTGGCGGATCTAGAAAAAAATTAGAGGGGGGCCAGGCAGGGGCCAGCTGCTTTTTAAAAGGGGTACATTCTAAAACACTAAGCACTTAACATGGGGCCACATGGGGCCAAGCTTGTTGTCAGGGGGGCACTGCCCCCCCCCTCCTAGATCTGCCCCTGGTTACTGGTCTGATGTTACAGTTACTGGTCTGATGTTACAGTTACTGGTCTGGTGTTATGGTTACTGGTCTGAGGTCAGTGTACTGACTTGAAGACGGCGATCAGCAGGTTGACCAGCAGGATGTTGGCGACCAGGAGGTAACAGGCCATGATGGCGGGGGTAAGCCAGGCTCCAGGAATACAGGGAGGTAGCTTTTTCCCATCTTCATCATACATGTTTTCTCCACACGGAGCTGAGACACACAAATACACACACTGATGTATGCGTACACAGGTTCACATGAACAGGCTTTTATTTTGAAAAGCTTGTGTCTATAAGGATCAGTGTCATATTAATGCAGTTCAAAGGCCTCCTTTACTCACGGTTGATCTCCATCGCATAAACTGTCCATCAGCAGCAGAGGGAACAAATGGAGGACAGTCATCAGTCAGTGAGGAAGACTTCACGATGAAGAAAGTAGAAGAGTTTCAGTAAACAACAATCAACAACATAAAAGTAAACAAACAACATGCCCTCTATGAATTCTAAATCTATATTCAGGTAAACGTGTATTAAAGTGATTTGATTTAACTGATAGAACGAGGATAACTAAAGTGGTTCCAATCTATACAAACAGCTCTACGTAGACAAACTGTATCAGGTTACAGATCTGTGTTGTTTCTACTTCAATTTTCCAAAATACTTGAACGTTATTTGTTATAGATTTGAGGACTTATTGATAAAGACAAGTTACTGAATGGGAATCAGTTTGGTTTCAGAGGATGTGGATCAACATCTCAGTGATTTGATTCATTGAAAATCTACCAATGGATGAGAGAAAAAACCCACAGGTGAATTTATTGAAAGATTCTTGACCTAGAAAAGTCATCTGGTGTACCACTAGGTTAGGTATTGAGACTTCACTTATTTATACTTCATATAAATTATATTTATACTCTATTTACAAGGTTGATTTTGTTCAGGGGAAGACATGAAGGAACTGATGAAAACTGTAGACATTTAACTTCTTTCATTGGTCATGTCCCTTCAGGGTCTCTACAGCCAATCATCTGTCTCCATCTAACCCTGTCCTCTACGTCCTCTACTCTCCACCAATCAGCTTCATGTCCTTTCACTGCATTCATAAATCTCCTCTCTGGTCTTTCTCTAGGTCTCCAGTTCCCACCTCAGCATCCATTCACTACCCCTCCTCTACAGGTCCAAACCATCTCTGACCTGATGTGGGGAAACAATAATAAAACAAACGATCCAATAATTCAACTTCAGAAAAGAGGAATTAGAATAGTAAATAAGGTGGGTTTCAGCCAATCAACAAATCAAGTATTCATTCAGTTCTTATACTGTGTGTTTTAAACACTGGAAATCATTTTTTGAAATAAAACCTAAAAATCTTCCAAATGATTTTTAGCATTTAAGTTTCAAGAAGGAGAATCTCATCTGAGAGGAGTGGTTTGAGAAAGATGTGTCGTACAAGGACGTTCTTTAATCTACAATAACAGGATCCTGGTTTGTGTTATTAATAATCAGAGACATGAGGTGATGAGGAGGAGGACAGGGATGAAGACGCCTTCAGCCTGGTTCATGATGATATAACCTAATACATTTCATTGCATTTATTTTCAGATAAAACAAACAACATGTCTTCTCTTGACTCTCAGCCATGTTTCAGGTAAAACCATATTTTTTCATCTAACAGCCAAAATAATTTTTATTAGTTTCACATCAGGACTGGTTCAATGACGAGTTATCGTTAGAGGGGGAGGACACGGGGGAAGGTCGGGTGAGGGAAAATCAGACCAGGGCAAGGAGTGGACAGTGGGAGGACCGGGTGAGGACAGGGACAGAAGACAGGGTAAGACTGAGGGGGACTAGCAGGTGTCTTACTATGGACGCTAGTCTTACGGTCTATGGAGTCTGCAAACACCTCTCCGTAGATCATCCAGTACGGCATGTAGAAGATGTTCCTGGCCAGACGCCATGTGGGCTCCTCGTCCGGGTGGAGGATGGCCTGTCGCGCTACGCCGAAGCTCATCAACACCACCAACATGATGACCACGAAGTACAGCATGTCAATCATCTGGAGACACGAGGGGGACATTCTGAACTCTGGACCTGTTTTTATTTGATTTATTTGTCAAGAGAAAATAAAATAGTTCTCATAATGACAACATTATTCTCCAACCAGCTTCTGGTCTTTCAGAACAAAGAGCAAATTAAAACACAAACTCAGGAAAGATCAAAAATAGAGAAAAAGAGAGAGGCGGGGGGGGGGGTCTAGAGGAGTCAAATACAGCTTCTGGCATGAAGAGAACAGGAAGCTAAAACCTCATTTTGCTGAAGGGATGAGGTCAGAGGGGTCAACAGATCTCCAACTAATTAAAGGGTCTCTTCAGATCTGAACTCTAAAAACTCCAGAACCATAGAAGAAAACCTGACTTAGGGGGAAGTTTGACACCTGTCACCTGGTCTGGAACTGAAGGAAAGATCTGGATAAACAGCCTCTGTTTTTAACTTGAACCTATGCTGAGAATCAACACCTGACCAGCTAGTTCTGATTTTACCTGATTCAATCACCAACCAATCAACCATGAGTACTAGATAAAGGTGACTACTGACTAGGAATACAGGTCAACCCATGGTGGGTCAGCAGACAAAGTGGGAACATTTGAAAATAGTGATGAACAGTTAAGTAGGAGGCAGGTTAAATGATGAAGACAGCTCTGACAAACGAAGACAATCCTCATGTTAGTAGCAGCCTTCCTACCAGCAGGGGGAGCCAGATAGTTTCTGAACAGAGGGAGACACTACTTTACTTAAACTGAGACCAGACCCTATGAGTAGAGAGCATTATGGGATGTAAAGTAACAGACAATGATCTAAAATGCAGTGAAGAATGGATCAGAGAGGAGGGAGACTGAGTTTAAACCAGGTTAGATTAGGAGAATTTAACTAATAAGTCATTAACCCTTAGGTAGAGCCAGACCCCCTTTAGAGGTGGATTATAATCCAGACCACCTGAGTCTGGGGGCTCTACTCCATGCAGAGAAACCCCTCTGGTCTCAAAACGTTTGGGCTAAAATAGAGGGAGAAATCAGGGTCAAACCTTCATGTTGGAAACATTAATGCTGACTATTAAAGACAGAGGAAGAGACCTCTGGATATCTGATGTTATTAGTGAGACCAGGGGAGCAAAATTTCAGAAAACGATGACGGAAAAGTACTATTAAATCCCAAGGACTTAAACCCTGAGGGGTGGGGCTTAAAGGAATGTCAGATTACCTGAGTACTAAAGCTAAAGAAATTACAGGGAAACATTTGATTTTACTGAATTAATTTTATAGCCAGCTGTAGCATGCTCAAATATGAAAGAACTAAATGTTTCCAGTACAGATAAAATCAGAGGAAGACTATGTCTGGGATCAGAAACATACAGAAGACGGTCGTCTGCATACAGGGAGAGCTTCAGGTCTACACCTCAGCAGGTAATCCAATGAAAGGAGGAGAGAGATCTCAATGCTATAGAGAGGTTTTATGGTTAAAGCTAACAGGAGGGAGGAGAGAGGACCACCCTGTCCTCTCACCCATCAGCCTGAAGTTTGATCCAGGACACAAACATCTAACATCTTCTCTGCATCCAGAGAGAGAATCAACTCAGGGGAGTAAAGTTCTGGTGACCTCTAACGAATCCATCCTGTTCTGCTGAAATCCTGTGAGGGAGAACCGTCTCAAGCTGAGCTGAGAGAACTTTCCCCAAAAACTTAAAACCTACATTCAGAAGATACAGGGGCCTGTAGGACTCACCAACTGAGATCCCGTCTGAGAATCCATCTGAACCTGGGGCCTTATCACTAGATAGGAGCATCAAGTTCGTCACAAACAAATTATTTATAATGGGAAGGTCTGGTGGTTGGTGAACCAGAAAACTGGAACAACCAATTTACAGTAACATACAGCCAGTAAAATAAGTACTGAATGCGTCCTCAAAGTGAACCTACCTGTAAAGGTTCTGTTGACCTGAAGTTCTGACCAGATGTTGTAACAACCCATCCTCCACACATCAAAAAAATCAACCCATCCAAGTCTACATTAAGTTTTGTGTAAATAAAACGGAATATCATCTGCATACATGCAGTGATGAACATAGGGTTCAACATAAGGAACATAAAGATACAACTGGGTCCATTTTTCTGTGAGTGTAACATGATGCTACAGCCCCATGTTGTGTGACACTTTCCTCTAACACTGTGTAGTACTTTCACAGTACTTGTGTAACCTTTCATTATCATGGTAGAATTCTTTCCTGAAATCTAATCTCAGACTGAACCCAGACTGGTGTCCTACCATCTTCCCGATCATCATGACGTAAGGGCCCAGGTACTTGTTGACTCCGAAGATGTCGAGGACTCTGATGTACCAGAAGATGATGTCAACGCAGTAGATGACACGTCCGTAGCCCATGTAGGGTTCGTTCTGGAGCCGCAGCAGGAGGCCAAGCAGGAAGACAGAGATGGCAACGAGGTCAGTGATGTTCCAGTAGTCCTCCAACCACACGCTGATCTTCTGCTTCAGCTTCCCCGGCTCCGACATGAGGATCTGAATAAGAACCAGGAGTCAATCATTTCAAAACAAGACAAAAAATATTGGTGTCGTCTGTTCTTCAAATGACCCTTTCTATCAAAGGTGTTAGGGTCAAAAAGGGTTAGGGTCTAAAAGATTAGGGTCTAAAGGGTTAGGGTTCTAAAGGGTTAGAGTCTAAAGGATTAGAGTCTGAAGGGTTAGAGTCTGAAGGGTTAGAGTCTGAAGGGTTAGGGTTCTAAAGGGTTAGAGTCTGAAGGGTTAGAGTCTAAAGGGTTAGGGTTCTAAAGGGTTAGAGTCTAAAGGGTTAGGATTCTAAAGGGTTAGAGTCTGAAGGGTTAGGGTCTAAAGGGTTAGAGTCTAAAGGGTTAAGGTTCTAAAGGGTTAGAGTCTGAAGGGTTAGGGTTCTAAAGGGTTAGAGTCTGAAGGGTTAGGGTTCTAAAGGGTTAGAGCCTAAAGGGTTAGGATTCTAAAGGGTTAGAGTCTAAAGGGTTAGGATTCTAAAGGGTTAGAGTCTGAAGGGTTAGGGTTCTAAAGGGTTAGAGCCTAAAGGGTTAGGATTCTAAAGGGTTAGAGTCTAAAGGGTTAGGATTCTAAAGGGTTACAGTCTGAAGGGTTAGGGTTCTAAAGGGTTAGAGTCTAAAGGGTTAGGGTTCTAAAGGGTTAGAGTCTGAAGGGTTAGGGTCTGAAGGGTTAGGGTTCTAAAGGGTTAGAGCCTAAAGGGTTAGGATTCTAAAGGGTTAGAGCCTAAAGGGTTAGGATTCTAAAGGGTTAGAGTCTAAAGGGTTAGGATTCTAAAGGGTTAGAGTCTGAAGGGTTAGGGTTCTAAAGGGTTAGAGTTTAAAGGGTTAGGATTCTAAAGGGTTAGAGTCTGAAGGGTTAGGGTCTAAAGGGTTAGAGTCTAAAGGGTTAGGGTTCTAAAGGGTTAGAGTCTAAAGGGTTAGGATTCTAAAGGGTTAGAGTCTAAAGGGTTAGAGTCTGAAGGGTTAGAGTCTGAAGGGTTAGGGTCTAAAGGGTTAGGGTTCTAAAGGGTTAGGGTTCTAAAGGGTTAGAGTCTGAAGGGTTAGAGTCTGAAGGATTAGGGCTCTAAAGGGTTAGAGTCTAAAGGCTTAGGGTTCTAAAGGGTTAGAGTCTAAAGGGTTAGGGTTCAAAAGGGTTAGAGTCTAAAGGGTTAGGGTTCTAAAAGGTTAGAGTCTGAAGGGTTAGGGTTCTAAAAGGTTAGAGTCTGAAGGGTTAAAGATCCTTCATCAACAAGCATGGTTATGTTTTAAAATTTGAAAACCATGAAGTTGTCAAAAATTAGAGATTGGAAATTTAGTGGTCAAACATGCACTGCTGGGATGTGAACAAAAGGCACTGCTGTTTATCTGACAGGTAAAATGACAAACTTAAGACCAGTGCAAAACCTCCAATGGGTAACTAGCAGTGCTTGAGAGACTTTTGTAAAGAACAATTTTCCAAGACGGAGGAATATTTGTAGTATATAATACATAGCATTGATAGGGCACATTATGCACAACCTGCTTTCTAACATACAAACAATGACATAAATATGTTTGTGATTATAACTCCTTCAGTTTCATATAAATCCTCTTCTTTTGAAACATTATCAATGAAGCAGGCACTGCTGGGATTTGAACCCAGGATCTCCTGTTTACGAGACAGGCGCTTTGGGCCACTAAGCCACAGTGCCTACATAAAAGTAAGAAATAAATGGGTTCAATCTGAGTTTCAGGTGTACAAAGGACACACCTTTCTGGTGTTCTTGTAAAGTACTTTCCAGTGAGAATGAGGAGGGTGACCCACTATTGGTGGAACACACCATGCTGTCCAAATCCACCACTCCAATCTGCTAATCCAATGTAGCAGAAGCAGATCAGAACAGTCCTATAACATTGATGTTCTTCAGGTACCCTGGATGGATCTCATCAACCCCAGGGCTCAAAAGGATGTTTAACTGTGTCAGAAAGTGCTGACCTAGAGATGGGTCAATCGTCTGCCTTTGAATGTAACATGACCCAAGGAAGACAAACATAATTGATGAAACAGGTTCAAACAAGAACTGTCCTGTTCAACCTTTTCAAATGGAGGCAAGAAAATTGTGCAATGTGGATCTTGGAATTCCTATGGCAATGAGTGTGTTCATTTGGTATTTCAAGAGTCAAAGTGTGACTTTATAGAAGTTTTACTATAAGGCACTGCTGGGATTTGAACCCAGGATCTCCTGTTTACTAGACAGGCGCTTTGACCAACTAAGCCACAGTGCCTCATTATTAGGTACTTGGCACTTCTTGGAAGACTTTGGTCACAGAAAACCCAAGCCATGCAGAGATGAATGCCTTGAGGTTTAATTTGAAATTATCCAAAGTACTGTGTCAAGTTTGACCAATTAAAAATCCCAAGGTTACATCAAACTTAAAGATCCTTCATCAACAAGCATGGTTATGTTTTAACATTTGAAAACCATGAAATTGTCAAAAATTCGAGATTAGAAATTTGGTGATCAAACATGCACTACTGGGATGTGAACAAAACGGATTAGACAGGTAAAATGACAAACTTAAAACCAGTGCAAAACCTCCAATGGGTAACTAGCAGTGCTTGGGAGACTTTGGTAAACAGATTTTTTCCAATATGGAGGAATATTTGTAGTATATAAGTCCATCATTAAACCCATTCTGAAGTCCCCCCAGGCAGACCCAAGAGTCCCTTTAAACTACAGAGGCATCAGTCTGATCAGCACCCTTTATAAACTGTTTTCTGGTATCCTGAATAATAAACGTCTTGGTGAGTACATAGAGGTACATAAGATACTGGTGGATGAACAAAATGGGTTTAGGAAGAACAGAGC
The DNA here is from genome assembly GCA_006937965.1 of Callopanchax toddi. Classification (NCBI taxonomy): domain Eukaryota; kingdom Metazoa; phylum Chordata; class Actinopteri; order Cyprinodontiformes; family Nothobranchiidae; genus Callopanchax; species Callopanchax toddi. Next base: position 256,990 of record SSNR01000239.1, read on the forward strand.
ATGTATTGATCACATCTATGTTCTATCCTTTGTTGTAAGAGCTCGACTTCAAGAAGGCAGGAGTACTTTTGTTTGTTTTGTTGATTTTCAGAAAGCCTTTGATTGGGTAAACCGAGAGCTTTTAGAGTATAAGTTAATGTCTGCTGGTATTGATGGAAAGTTTTTATAAATCTATCAAAGTTCTATATAAAGCACCACTAGCTTGTGTGCAGGTGAATGATTTAAGAACTGGGTGGTTTTCTACACCAATCGGTGTGAAACAGGGAGATGTTCTCTCCCCCACTTTATTTGCTCTTTATGTTAATGATTTAGCTCAAGACATTAAGTCAGCTAACCTGGGTGTACCTATTGATGATATAAATTTAAGTATTTTGTTATATGCTGATGATATTGTTTTGATTGCTGAAGATGAATTAAATTAACAAAAAATGTTAGATATTATGAACAACTGGTGCGATAAATGGAGACTTACCATTAACAGTGAAAAAACATAAATTGTTAATTTCCGAAATAAGTCCAGGAGCAGAAGTGATTATGTATTTAATTTTGGTGAGAAACAACTGATGTAGTCTGTTACTTATAAATATCATGGTTTTGTTTTCCATGAAAATATGATGTTTGTTGAAGGCAGAAGAGTTTTGTCTGAATCTGCTGGGAGGAGTGATGAATAAGATCAAGTGGTGTCCAGACTTGGGTTTCTCCACATTTACCACTCTGTAGGACTCCACGGTTGCTCCTGTGTTATTTGATGCTGCAGGTGTTTGGGGTTTTGGAGATGCACCTGAGTGTAACCTGATCCAGAGCAGAGCTATGAGGAGCTTCTTAGGAGTCCATCAGTATACCGCTAAAGCTGCTATAGAGGGTGATATGGGGTGGGAACCCTGTCTGATCAAACAGAGAGCAGATTGTGGAATCGAATTTGTGCACTTACCTGAAGAGAGGCTCACCAGAAACATCTTTAATTGGGACAAAATCCATAGATACCCCTGGTCAAATGATGTTTTAACTATATTTTCATTAACAAACAGTGCATCTTTATTAATTAATAATTTGCAATGCAAAATTAAAATAACTAGGCAAATTTTATTTCGGACATATAAAGATCAGTGGAAAGTTGATGTGCTTCCAAAGCCAAAACTAATAAGTTATGTTCAATTTCAAGATAATTTTGTTACAGAGCCTTATGTGGAATGTAATTTGAAAAGAAGGCAGCGATCTCTTTGTGCACACTGCGAGCTATTTGGGGTTTTGCCTCTTGCTCTTGAGGTGGGGCGATACAAAGGGGTGTTGGAGGAGCAACGTCTGTGTGTTTTATGTGATCTAAATGTTATTGAAGATGACTTTCACTTTCTGTTTTGTTGTCCACTGTATAATGATCTAAGAATGTCTATGTTTGAAAAAAACCCAGTGTAAAAACCCTGATTTGTTTTGGTTATCTGATGGTGAAATGTTAGGTTGGCTTTTTGAGAAAGAAGTATTTATGTTGGCTAAATTCATAGAGAACGCGTGGGTCTGTAGACAAAGTGTATTATATCCTGTTATGTAAATGACTGGTTTTGTTCTTGTGTTTGTAATCAGGCTGGGCACTTCGTGCATGGCACTTTAATAAAAATCAATTCAACATAAAGTGTACAGTACAAAGTATTGATAGGGCACATTATACAAAACCTGCATTCTAACATACAAACAATGACATTAATATGCTTGTGATTAGATCTCCCTCAGTTTCATAAGAACGCTCCTTTTCAGACACATTATCAATGAAGCAGGCACTGCTGGGATTTGAACCCAGGATCTCCTGTTTACGAGACAGGCGCTTTGGGCCACTAAGCCACAGCGCCTACATTAAAGTGTGAAATAAATGGGTTCAATCTGAGTTTCAGGTGTACAAAGGACACACCTTTCTGGTGTTCTTGTAAAGTACTTTCCAGTGAGAATGAGGAGCGTGACCCACTATTGGTGGAACACACCATGCTGTCCAAATCCACCACTCCAGTCTGCTAATCCAATGTAGCAGAAGCAGATCAGAACAGTCCTATAACATTGATGTTCTTCAGGTACCCTGGATGGATCTCATCAACCCCAGGGCTCAAAAGGATGTTTAACTGTGTCAGAAAGTGCTGACCTAGAGATGGGTCAATCGTCTGCCTTTAAATGTAACATGAGCCAAGGAAGACAAACATAATTGATGAAACAGGTTCAAACAAGAACTGTCCTGTTCAACCTTTTCAAATGGAGGCAAGAAAATTGAACAATGTGGATCTTGGAATTCCTATGGCAATGAGAATGTTCATGTGGTATCTCAAGAATCAAAGTGTGACTTTATAGCAGTTTTACTACATAAGGCACTGCTGGGATTTGAACCCAGGATCTCCTGTTTACTAGACAGCCGCTTTGACCATCTAAGCCACAGCGCCTCAGTACCAGCTCCTTGGTACTTCTTGGAAGACTTTAGTCACACAGAAAACCCAAGCCATGCAGGGATGAATGCCTTGAGGTTTAAATTGAAATTATCCAAAGTACTGTGTCAAGTTTGACCAATTAAAAAACCCAAGGTTACATCAAACTTAAAGATCCTTCATCAACAAGCATGGTTATGTTTTAACATTTGAAAACCATGAAGTTGTCAATAATGCGAGATTAGAAATTTAGTGATCAAACATGCACTGCTGGGATGTGAACAAAAGGGACTGCTGTTTACTAGACAGGTAGAATGACAAACTTAAAGGGGAGGTTTTGTCAGAATCCATTTTTTTCAGGTCTTCATAGTTTCTAATAGGTCCCCCTGAGCCTGTCATGTAGGCCAAACATGAAAACTCTCTGTTTCCTGGTTATTAAGAAAGAAGAGAATTTGTAAGAAATGAAACTTAAAAATGCGGATGTCCATTTGTGCACGGTTTGACGTCACAACGTGTATTTGCTGAGATGGTAACGCCTTTCGGTCTGCCCAACTGCTAGCTTTTGTTTTTGTTGAAAACTCAACATGGCGGAACGCACGCACACGCAGTGTTGCCAACTCGACGATATACCTGGCTAGCTGCCGCCGGTGACGGCGGTCCCTCTCTCTCTGTTTTTTTCCCTCCCTCTCTGTGTGTGTGTGTGTGTGTGTGTGTGTGTGTGTGTGTGTGTGTGTGTGTGTGTGTGTGTTTAAGCTGTGCGGTCAGCACCACGCTGCGCGATGCCCCTCCTCCTCGGAGGGGAGAGCGGGTGACACAGACAGCAAGAGGAGGAAAGGTGAGGAAATGAGTGATAGCAGGAAGCAGGCTACCGCAAAGAAGCTGTTTTTTTTCTCAAAGCTAATCTTCAGTAAAGACTAGTAGCTACTGTTTGTTACCTGGGTGTTTATCTTTTTCACTCTTTCACTTTCCAAAGTATCGGGACATTTCGGTGTGACACAGAGTTCTGAATAAGGGGGCGGAGTTGTGACGTTTCAGTCATCCAATCAGAAGCGAGTGCTGTGCATATCATGAATACTAATGAGAATCCTGCTGTTTCAAATTCAGGTGTCAGATGGGAAACTTCTAAAGCTTCTATTTGATTTGATTTGATTTATTTATGGATCCCCATTAGCTGCTGCTTCTTACAGCAACTACTCTTCCTGGGGTCCAACCCACATCAACATCCACAATATTTACAATAAAATACACTTACACTCTCACCATACACAAAAGACAAAAACAATAACATCTGCTCAAATTACAAAAGAAAAAACAGTTTTTGACAGTGCCAAAACATCATCATTCCTTTTCCTCTGCTCTTACAAAGCATCAACTCTATTCCTGATGCATGAACAAATATATATTCAACTTTGATTTGTAACTGGTCGTACTTTCATCTGTTACTAGTAAATTTGGTAATGTGTTCCAAGCGACCATTGCTCTGTAAGTCACTGTTTTCTGTTTTAAAGCAGTTCTACACCTGGACAACATAAATCTTCCTTGTGACATCTGTCTAGTGGAATGACTGTGTACATCAGAAAATGACAAAAATCTTTTGTATAATATTTCCGGTTCTTTAGTCACCACTATCTACTATTATAAGCATCAAAGCTTCTTTCTTTATAAAAATTCCACAGATAGCATTGAATTACACTAGAGAACAATGCAAAACTATAAAATAACCCAGGAAATCACTCCTTTAAAACCAGTGCAAAAGCTCCAATGGGTGACTAGCAGTGCTTGGGAGACTTTGGTAAATTACATTTTTCCAAAGTGATGGAAACTTTGTACTATATAAAGTGTACAGTACAAAGTATTGATAGGGCACATTATACACAACCTGCATTCTAACATACAATCAATGACATTTATATGCTTGTGATTAGATCTCCCTCAGTTTCATAAGAACGATCCTTTTCAGACACATTATCAATGAAGCAGGCACTGCTGGGATTTGAACCCAGGATCTCCTGTTTACGAGACAGGCGCTTTGGGCCACTAAGCCACAGCGCCTACATTAAAGTGTGAAATAAATGGGTTCAATCTGAGTTTCAGGTGTACAAAGGACACACCTTTCTGGTGTTCTTGTAAAGTACTTTCCAGTGAGAATGAGGAGGGTGACCCACTATTGGTGGAACACACCATGCTGTCCAAATCCACCACTCCAGTCTGCTAATCCAATGTAGCAGAAGCAGATCAGAACAGTCCTATAACATTGATGTTCTTCAGGTACCCTGGATGGATCTCATCAACCCCAGGGCTCAAAAGGATGTTTAACTGCTGTTTAACACTTTCAAATCCAGACTCAAAACTCACCTGTATCAAACTGCCTACTGTCTATGAGTTAGTTTGATCTTGTATTGTGGTTTTGTGTCATCTAGGATTTTATGAGTCTTGTGTTTTTACTACTTAACTGTTTTTAACTTGATTTTTATCATTTAAATTGTTGTACAGTGACCTTGGCTTCCTTGAAAGGCGCTTTCTAAATAAAATGCATTATTATTATTATTATTATTATTATTATTATAACTGTGTCAGAAAGTGCTGACCTAGAGATGGGTCAATCGTCTGCCTTTAAATGTAACATGACCCAAGGAACACAAACATAATTGATGAAACAGGTTCAAACAAGAACTGTCCTGTTCAACCTTTTCAAATGGAGGCAAGAAAGTTGTGCATCTTGGAATTCCTATGGCAATGAGAGTGTTCATCTGGTATCTCAAGAAGTCTTTATAGCAGTTTTACTACATAAGGCACTGCTGGGATGTGAACCCAGGATCTCCTGTTTACTAGACAGGCGCTTTGACCAACTAAGCCACAGCGCCTCACTACCAGCTCCTTGGCACTTCTTGGAAGACTTTGGTCACACAGAAAACCCAAGCCATGCAGGGATGAATGCCTTGAGGTTTAAATTGAAATTATCCAAAGTACTGTGTCAAGTTTGACCAATTAAAAAACCCAAGGTTACATCATACTTAGGGTCTAAAGGGTTAGGGTTCTAAAGGGTTAGAGTCTGAATGGTTAAATTATGATGGCACACACACCCTCGTGGGGCCTGATCACACTAGGTGTGGGTGTGATTGGGGACTAAAACCAAAATATCAGCCTTTACCTGTCTGACTTTCTCCAGTCCCAAAGTAATGATGTAAGAAATGACAATCCACTCCTGCAGAGAGGGCCAGCGCTCCATCTTCACCAGGATGATGTAGTTATAAAGCATGAGGTAGACCAGATACGAGATCTGACACACACAAACACACTTCACATCATTTCTAAACAATGCTGTAAAACCCAAATCACTAATTTCCCAGTAATGCTGTCGGACCTCTGCTCCTCTTGATCAAATCATCAGCAGTTAATCAGACATTACCAGTTATTTAAATTTACCGTGTTGAACCAGAACTTGGTGAAAGGAGCATTGTAGAACTCGTAGATCTTCCTCCCGATCGGAACCTTCGAGTTTTTCTTTAGATTTTCTTCTTCGTCTCCTTTCTTTGCCACTGCATCTGTGTTTGGAGCAGCATCCTGAAACGATATCCGAGTTACCAGATTGTTTTAGTCTGACAGTGACATCAACAACACGGGTTGTTTTGTCAGTTTGGTACCTTGTTTTGTTTGTTGTCATCTTTAGTTTTTCCGTTACTATTCTCTTTGGATGAGTAGTGTGAAGCTTCATCTCCAAGTCTGAAATCCAAAAGAAGGATGGCAGGAGGCAAGACAATCCCTAAAATCACCTGGGGACAGGTAAGGAGAGACATTAAAGAAAAACCCACTTCATAAGTACTGTTGGAGTCCCTCAGGGTGCTGTTATTGGGTGCTTTTCATAATTGGCTAAAGTTTTCAGGAAAAACAGTTGAAAGACTTCTTTATGTCTCTGCTCTGTTGGTACCTTTAGACTGTTGCTCTTGCCCATCCTCAGACAGCCCATCCACATGTCTGTCAGCAGCATCTGGCTACAGGTGTGGGCAATGAAATCTCTGTGTTTGGCTGCTACAGCCAGCTTCAGGCAGGTGGAGTTGCTCCAGTTCTTCAGTTCATAGGTCAGGAGCTTCATGGCCAACTGCTCATCGTGCTTGTAGGATTGGTCCAACAGTTCATAGGCCAGCTGACCAAACTCCCTGCACAGAAACACAGTAGCGCCCTCTGCAGGCTGTCATGGAGACTTTGATCCAAAAACCAACCCACTTTATTTTAGAAGAGTTAATTTCATTCAACTAGCAGCACAAGCTAATGCAGTGATTCTCAACTGGTGGGCTGCGACACAGAAATTGGTCGCTGGTCTTGTCCTGGGCAAGAAAAATGTGACAAACAAAAACAAAGGAACGCCATCCTCTGCTGGACCTTCTTAATGACTATGTTGGCAACTATCTAAGGTCCTGGGTGATGGAGGAAACCTGAACATGGCCACCATAGACACAGGGCTGTTGATGATGGTGATGGAGGACAGAGGTTGGGGCACCTCCTGCAGTCCACTGCTATCTTCATAGTCTTTAGAGTGTTGAGCTCCAGGTTGTTCTGACTGGACCAGAGGACCAGCTGTCCACCCCCCGTCTGAATGCTGACTCCTCATCATTCCGGTTGAGGCTGATGACTGTTGAATTATCTGCAAACATCAGGAGTTTGACAGATGGATCACTGGAGGTGCAGTTGTTTGTAAAAAGGGAGAAAAGCAGTGGGGACAGCACATGTCCCTGAGGGACACCAGTGCTGATGGTCTTTTTTCCAGCCTCACTTGCTGCCTCCTGTCTGTCAAAGAGTTTGTGATCCACTGACAGGTGGAGGCTGGAACAGAGAGCGGGGACAGTTTGGACTGGAGGATTCTGGGAGAATGGAGCCGAACACTAACCTGAACCTGAAGTCAACAAACAGGATCCTGGTGTCCATCCGTATGGCGTGGAGATGTTACAGGATGTGATGCAGCCACATGTGGACTGCAGCATCCACCAACCTGTTTGCCCGGTATGAGAACTGCAGGAGGTCCAGCAGGAGTCCTGAGATGATCTTCAGATGGTTCAACACCAGGCTTTCAATGAGTTTCATGACCAGACACTTAAACCTTGGCTGGAGGGTCTTTGGGGGACGGGGATGATGGTGGAGCTTTAGAGGAACACTGGGACTTTGCATAGCTGTAATTTGGCGAAGATGGGGTCCAGCTGCTCAGCACAGACCTTCAGGCAGGAAGGAGACACCATCTGGGCCTGGAGCTTTCCTGGGTGTCATGTTTTGGCCCTGTATGTTTTGATTTTGCCTTTATTTTGTCCCTTGTGTTCCCTGTTTGTGTCTTTGCTTTTTGTGATATTAGGTATGTCATGGTCTGATCTGTAGTTTAGTTACTTTTCTCCTGCCTTGGTTTTACCCCTGTGTTCTAATCATGTGTTGTAGCGGTTTAAACTTATTTAGTTTGTTGCACACACTTCTGTAAGATCTAGCTTCGCTTTGTCGGTTTTATTCGGAGAGTTTTCTCTGATACCTTCACTTACTAGTATTTACAGGAATTTCTAGGTTCTGTCAGATGTTACAGGGAGTAAATTATGTGCCTTGATATTGACGAATTGAAGTCTGAGTCAGGGATAAAGACTTTACAGAATTTATTATAAAAGAGACAGACGAACAGTTACAAACAGAGTAGCAGAGGTAGCAAGGTTATTAGCTGTGTCAATACGATGTTAAGTGTTCTAAGTTGATCTTAATATAAGGTTTAATGACTTGAGTCTGATGTTTAGAATAGGGTCATTTTAATTTAAAGGGAGTTTGGTTAAAGGGAGTTATTTTGGTGTTAAGCTACGTGGAGTGTAGAGCTTATCAACAGAGGCCTTCATTTACCAGATTATGGAGACTCACTGTACGCTGCTCCGGGATCGATGCCGATCGGAGAGTCGGGTGGGACGGCGTGAAGGTGGAGGTTTCCCCCTCAGTCCCGGTTGGACGCCTTTGGAGGTCGGGACTGCCGTAGGCCACGGAAGTCGTCCTTGTATGCGATCGTCAGGAGATCCATTTCTGGGTCAGCTGGCAGTTAGCATTTTGAGCTAATGTACCAAAGGCTTCTTTTCCCATGTCGTGGAGAGAGGCAGACGTGGGGTGTCTATGCCTCGGGGAAAAGAGCGGTGATCATCGGCTCAAACGGGGCTCGTTACCCGTTCAGGGAAAGGCAGGCAACTTAGGAAAGAGCTGAGCTGTGTAGTGGGTGACAGCTAGCGTCTTGACTCATCAATGTCTAGATGAGAACTCTCTTGTCTCAGGAAGTGGCGAGACTTAAGATGGAGTCATGTCGACGTGGGCCAATGAGAAGGGGTTTACTAAGTCACATGACTCAAGCCCTTAAAATCATATTACATGAATAAGTAAATATGAGTAATAATGTTGATTTAACCTTTTAGCAAAGTAAAAATATGAAATAATACTGAAGCTGGATCAAACATTCATAATACTATGGAAGAAAATGCATTAATCATATAAAGACATTTTTGGACAGTGGATTAAAAGTAGTGTTCTTTAGAAGGAGACATCAGGAAGTGTTTGAATGTATTATTTCTAAAAGAGTCCTGTGGAGTCTTCCGGAAAAACGATCTGAATACCTGAGAATGTTGATTCAGGTTAAAACATAATAAAAGAGTCATTGTAATCCAAGTTATTGGGAAAAATATGATTATTGTTTGTGTGCTGTTCAAGGGGTCAGAGGTCAGAGGTTATAGCGTATTTGGTAATGCTACAGTGTTCATGTCTCCAGCCCTGTGTGTCTGCTTATTTCCCCATGCTGTGTTTTGTCCTGCGTATAGATATTTAGTTTCATGATCCTTGTCTTGTAACCTTAGCTTCACCTTGAGTTATACCTATAGGTCTGGGGACCGAAACCTGGTACTTTTTTGGTATCAACCGAAAGCCTTTGGTAGTAGTACAGAAGAATACTTTTTTTTTTGGTGCTACATTTTGGTACTTTTACAATAAAATGTCCCTATAAATGAGCCACTCTTCCTTCCACACAGGCTGAGTGACACGGCCCCTCCCCTCTCCACTCAACAACAACTTCCGGGTTAAAAATGCTGAAAAAATCTAAAGTTTGGCCGCATTTTGGAAAGGTAAATGGGAACAGAGCAAAATGCAGTGTATGCAATAAGATTTGTGCCGCGAAAAACAAGAATAACAGCAATTAGTCAAAGCACCTCATCACGCTGCAGCGTGTAGACTGCAGTCTCCGACGGCAAGAAAAAACAGACCAGAGTTCTTAATTCTCTGTTGCTTCAAAAAACATAGGAGGTGTGTTTTTGTTAGTGGTGGAGGTGGAAGTCCAGTAGATGTAGTGCTGAGTCCAGGATGTGGTCACTGAGCCAGGACTCAGTGAGGAACAAGGGGACAGATCTGCTGAGGTCTTTCTCCTGGTGCAGAGAAGCAGCTTTCTAAGGTTGGGAGGGGACAACATGTCGTAAAACCAGACCTGTTGAGAACCACTGATCTAAAGTACAAGATGTGACTCAACGTGAGCAGAACCAGAACCTGACCCCGGTTGGTGCGACTCACTTGGAGTTGTTCTCCAGGTCCTGGTAGATGTCGTCCACCAGCTCGCTCTGAGACGACTCATGAGCCATGGCCTTGTAGAGCTTACAGGCCACCAGCGCTTTGGCCATGGCCTCCTCCCCTCGCTGCCACAGGAACAGCGCCATCTTCTGGCGCTTCATCAGCACCGCCCACACCATCAGCTCATGGAAAGGGTACTGGAACCTGCTGACCTCAGGGTCATCCACATCAATGTCCACTTCCTCCTCCTTCTTCTTGTTCTTCTTCCCCTTCCCCTTCGGTCGGGGCTCATCGTCCTGCAGGAATGAGAGAACAGGGAGTGGTCAGGTCTTCCTCTCATAGCCAGTCGGGTTCAGATCCACCTCTAACCTATACGTACCTCCATGCCGAGGAGCTTCAGAGCTTTGGGCTGTGGGACAGAAACATCAGTTTACCAAACAAATGAACTCAGGCTCTCATTTTATGGAGGAGTTGGCCACCTGTCTCCATCGTTACTCACTCTTTTGAGGCCATAGAGGTTGTTGTAGAGCGTCCTGAAGTTCTTCCTGGTGTAGTTGCAGCGGTACGCTCCACCCATCAGGGACTCCAGCACCAGCCCAATGTCGATCAGCGTGATCTGGTAATCTGGAGGAAGATTCCCCTGAAACACACATCAGCTGCTTTAACCAGCTGGGAAAACCCACCAGAACGTTCCCTCCTGGGAACATCAACAGCTATCCTGACTCAGAAGACAACCTTTTCCTTCTCCGAGGACAAAAACTTTTTAGTAAGTCCTCTGAGGAACCAACCAGGGTGTAGACAAGTAGGTCCAATAGTTTCAGGACTTGGGCCAAAATCTCCAAATCTAAAGTCGCCATGGGCCACAAAGTTAGATTCAGTTCTGACAGAACACTGTCCAGTCATTCTAATCCTTTAAAGGCAATGATGAAAGTATTAATCCTGATACTCCACCTGGTGGTTTTAAGGCCAGGAGAGGCATGGTTTGAATCGTATATACTTTCATCAAAAACCTGTTTATCCAGTCCTACATGTGTCTTAGCAGAAATAGTTTAGTCTTACGAAGAACTTTTTAAAATTATTTCATATTTCAGGCTTTAAATGATAAATAAGAACATACCTTTATTGGACTAAACCGTTTTTATTTTAAATATCTTTTTTTTTTTTTAGCTTATCTGTATATCTTTTGTTGGAAAATTGTTAAAAGAAAAAAAAAAGGTAAAAAGTTTGCATCAGCTTTCTGTTGGAGGCCTAAATCCTGAAGCTGTCAGTTAAGGGCCACAGAAAATGTCTTTGAAGGCCATAAATGGCCCCCAGGCGGGCCCCCCTTTGAACACCCCTGGTTTAAACCACATGATCCTGTAACTATAAATCCAGAACACCAGGTAGAAAATGCTTTTTTATTCATTTTTCCATTTGTATGACATTTGTTTTCCAGCCTCCCTGTTGGATCTTGTGCTGACCCTTGACCTCTCATGATGTGTTCACTGACCCTGATCCTGGCTCAGATAAATACACAGAATCAATTAATTTGATTGTTTTATTGTTTGAGGTTGCACGGTGGGTGGATGACAGGGTTCTGGGGTCGTATACTTGACCTTTGACCCTTGTCAGACTACTCCTCTAAGGGAAGTCACAATGTGTTTCCTGCTTGGTGACCTTTGACTTCTACTGTACGTTTTATTGGAACTCTGTGATTAAGGGTCTAACCAGACAGGACCTCTCACCTTTTTGACCTCTCGTACCACAAAGTGCAGCGTGTTGGCTGGCCCGAGTTTCTGCAGGAGGAAAACAAAACGATGAAGATGAGAGGGAGGAGGTGGAGGAGAGGGCGGAGCCTCCTCCATGACTGGACCCAGTTTAATCTGTGGAATCGGACCAAGCAGCAGAGCTGATTTCATCAGAACTTTAAAAGCTTTGGGATCAGATTAATATTAAAAACAACAGCAGGATGGAGGAGAGGGGGGAGGTGGAGGAGAGAAAGAAAGTGGAGGAGAGAAAGGGAGAAGAGGGAGGAAGTGGAAGAGAAGAAGTAGGTGGATAAGAGGGAGGTGGAGGATGAGTTGGAGGAGAAGGAGTAGAGGGAGGTGGAGGTCAGGAGGTCCAATCAGAAAGATTCTGTTAATGAAACCAAGCCAATGTTTAACTTTCTACTTTCATTAATCTGATGTGAATTTAACTCAATGTATAAGATCAGTGGGACAGAAGCTTCTTATCTCAACAACAACAAGAACAAAACACTTCCTCTGGGAGCAAATAAACTGTTTAGTGTCGCCACTGGGGGGCAGTGTGGGACACAATAGTTATTTTATTTTACCGGTATTTAGTGATTTGACATTTTATTTATTTTAAAGCGGCTCTCTGGAGCATTTTTCTCTGTATCAAAGTTTTCTAAATGTTTTAAATGATATTTCAGGTCTAAACTATGATCTATGGGTTGAGTTCCACAACATCTGTCATTCTGATGAAGACCCTCCTTCCTCCTAGAGACCCCTTTCCATTATTTCTTGCCGCCGACATTTTTCAGCCAATGAAATTCAAATTTCTGCATTCTCTCAACATGCACGCGCATCGACCAAACCTGTACCAGTAGGGGGCGCTGTCGTACAGGACGCTCCATGTGTTTCTCTGCCGTCTCAGCTGTTCACTGAGGACTCACAGCTCATTTCTACCAAAAACCTACCCATTCCCCAGATAAAGATGGATTTATTTTTATTTTTAAACCTTTCACCTCACAGAATGGCAAGGCTTGACAGGGTTACGCGTTTATTTTGGTCAGAAAGTTCATCCAGGGCCGAGTCAAGTTCAGCTTCAGAGTCCAGCAGCAGCTCGGTGCTAACAGAGCTAATATCAGAAGCAGCAGGGACAGAGAGGGCTCATCAGACCCTCGTAGTATTGTTGGAATAAGATTGTGAACTGTGAGTGATTAAACCCTACACATTGAGCTGTACAGTTCATGTCCGAAGTATATGCGCCGTGTGCACGCGCGCACACGCGACCGGACGCGTGTGTCGAGATGTTTTGAGGAGGAGCCTTTGGACGCTAGATTCAAAAACTGCTCTCTTGATGAAATCCTCCAGAGTGTGGCTTTAATTAATACATTTTTTATGTCAGTTTTTATTTCTGAATTTTATTTGATACATTTAATATCTGTTTTATTTATCTATTTCTATGTATAAATTTATTTATTTCAAATTACATTTTCATTTTTTAAATGTTTATAATAATATATTTTAATAGAATTATTTATTTATTTATTTTTAGCTTGCTAAAATAATTTTAAAATTATTAGTTTTCACTGGTAAAAACAAACAAACAGCGGAACGTTGTTTTCATCCACAAAGTAAAAAGCTGAGATTTTCTTACACAGGTCCAGAACTCAACTGGTCCAGAACATAGCAGGTCCAGAACTCAACTGGTCCAGAACCCAGCTGGTCCAGAACCCAGCAGGTCCAGAACCCAGCAGGTCCAGAACTCAACTGGTCCAGAACACAGCTGGTCCAGAACCCTAACAGGTTCCAGGAAGATGGAGCCCATCACACCAGGTCTTCCTTCACTGGCTCCTGGTCCCTCATGGATCAATTTAAAGATTCTTTTAGTTAAAAGTCCTCTACTGGCAGCTTGTCTGCAGGTTTCTTTTCTGGTGTTTTTATCTTGTTGCTGTTTTAACAGATCTGACCTCTTTGCTCAATCCTTGTACTGTTTTAAAGTGCTCAGTAAATAAAGGTGCTCTGTGTGTGCGTGCGTGCGTGCATGCGTGCGTCTGACCGTGTTGTACAGCTCCTCCAGGCGGGGGATGGTGAGGAAGTGATGGATATTGACACCATTTTCAATCAGCAGCTTCACAAAGTCGACCCGGTCCAAAACCAGAGCGTCCATCATGGCCTGCTCCAGAGAGTTCACCTGCCATCATCATCATCATCATTAATATATCACCATTAATATCATCATCATCATTAATATCATCATCACCATTAATATCATCATCACCATTAATATCATCATCATCATCACCATTAATATCATCATCACCATTAATATCATCATCATCATTAATATCATCATCACCATTAATATCATCATCACCATTAATATCATCATCACCATTAATATCATCATCATCATTAATATCATCATCATCATTAATATCATCATCATCATTAATATCATCATCATTAATATCATCATCACCATTAATATCATCATCATCATTAATATCATCATCACCATTAATATCATCATCACCATTAATATCATCATCATCATTAATATCATCATCACCATTAATATCATCATAATCATTAATATCATCATCATAATCATTAACATCATCATCATCATTAATATCATCATCATCATCATTAATATCATCATCATCATTAATATCATCATCATCATCATTAATATCATCATCATCATTAATATCATCATCATCATCATTAATATCATCATCATCATTAATATCATCATCACTATTAATATCATCATCATCATTAATATCATCATCATCATTAATATCATCACCATTAATATCATCATCATCATTAATATCATCATCATTAATATCATCACCATTAATATCATCATCACCATTAATATCATCATCATTAATATCATCATCATTAATATCATCATCATTAATATCATCATCACCATTAATATCATCATCATTAATATCATCACCATTAATATCATCATCACCATTAATATCATCATCATCATCACAATTAATATCATCATCATCATTAATATCATCATCATCATCACCATTAATATCATCATCACCATTAATATCATCATCGTGTGTCTCTGTCTCACCCAGTTGAGCAGCTCTAGTTTCCGAGGGTCGGTCTCCTCTGGAGGATCTGGTTTGGTTTTCCCTCCTTTGACCTTCTTGCCGCGGGCTTTCCCTTTACCTGCTGCTTGTCTCTGAGCTGCCGGGCTTCTAGGGCGGTCAGCAGATAGGGTGCTCACAGGCTGAACACAACAAAAACACTCAGTTTAGGAGGAAACCAGGACCAGTTCACTGACTGTGGGACCAACAGGTTTTACTGGTGTGAGAACTCACAGGCCAGTGGAGTCCGTACACAAAGATCTGACTGCGAGCGATGTCCACCCTGTTCCAGGCCAGAGCCAGACTCAGCTGGTCAGACGCTGATGCATTGGTGCCTGAAATACAAGACAGACTCAGAGTCTGAAACCACGGCATTAACAATAATAATGGTTCAATAAATAATCACCTTTCAGTAGAGCTGTGAGGATGGACATCTCAATGTCCTGCTGTCCTTCTGAGCCCATTCTAAACACTGTGATCTACACAAACAATAAAAAGAGATGGTTTGTAAAGTTTAGAGTGTGAGAGACAATCTGCTGCTCAGCTAATGTCTACAGAAATCCAGGAAAAAACTCAATCTGGGGCTTAGCTCAGCTCATCGAGTCTTCAGCATCACCAAGCTGTTTTCCTGATTACCACTGGGAATCACCAGATCTAGTAAACCCTCCTGTCTCTGTCTCCATTGCAACAGATCCTGTAAACCCTCCTGTCTCTGTCTCCATGGCAACAAATCCTGTAAACCCTCCTGTTGCTGTCTCCATGGCAACAAATCCTGTAAACCCTCCTGTCTCTGTCTCCATGGCAACAGATCCTGTAAACTCTCCTGTCTCTGTCTCCATGGCAACAAATCCTGTAAACCCTCCTGTTTCTGTCTCCATGGCAACAGATCCTGTAAACCCTCCTGTTTCTGTCTCCATGGCAACAGATCCTGTAAACCCTCCTGTCTCTGTTTCCATGGCAACAGATCGTGTAAACCCTCCTGTCTATGTCTCCATGGTAACAGATCTAGTAAACCCTCCTGTCTCTGTCTCCATGGCAACAGATCCTGTAAACTCTCCTGTCTCTGTCTCCATGGCAACAGATCCTGTAAACCCTCCTGTTTCTGTCTCCATGGCAACAAATCCTGTAAACCCTCCTGTTTCTGTCTCCATGGCAACATATCCTGTAAACCCTCCTGTCTCTGTTTCCATGGCAACAGATCGTGTAAACCCTCCTGTCTATGTCTCCATGGTAACAGATCTTGTAAACCCTACTGTTTCTGTCTCCATAGTGACAGATCCTGTAAACCCTATTGTCTCTATCTCTATGGCGACAGATCCTGTAAACCCTGTCTCTGTCTCCATGGCGACAGATGCTGTGAACCCTCCTGTATCTGTCTCCATGGCAACAGATCCTGTAAACCCTGTCTCTGTCTCCATGGCGACAGATGCTGTGAACTCTCCTGTCTCTGTGTCCATGGCGACAGATGCTGTGAACCCTCCTATCTATGTCTCCATGGTAACAGCAGCTGTAAACCAATTGAAATCTAGGTGATGTAAAACATTCCAGATTTCTTGAATGTGAGAGAATCCGGGCTGCTGGACTTTCTTAGTCAGCCTCTCATGGTTTGAATGTTTTTTCTTTCAGCATCTGACTGAGACTCTTTGGTCTCCAGACCCAGAACCACCTGCAGCTCAGACCTCTTCGGATTAACTCTTTAACCAGCAGGTTAACTGCTTAGTAAAGCAAAAAATATGAGTATGTTTGAAAAAAATTGACCTTAAATGACCTTATGTTGGTGTTACCTTAAAATGAACCCTTTAACCTTTGTTTTGTCACGCTTTGGGGACCTACAGAACCCTCTGGTGTTCTGCTGTTCACCCTGAAGGCACCACAAAATATAAAAGGAAAAATATTAACGTGTTTTTAATGCACTGACTTTTTAAAAATAAAATAGTTCAAATAAATATTATTTTAAAAAAGCCTTTAAAAACAAAATGTTTAAGAAATTAAAAAGGATAACAAACATGTACCAAATGTTTTTAAATATAAAATGTATTTAAAAATAAGTAAAAATAGTTTAAAAACTGCCATGGTCTGCACTTAAAAAAGAGAAGTAAATAGTAAAAAATAAAATCATTTTACAAACAAAGCATCCACTGAACGTCACTAATCAAACAATGAGACGTTTGAGTCATTTGGGTTAATATGGTAATATTGATGTACCTTGATATACGTCCATATTGATGTAATGGATAACTTTAGTTTAGTGTCTAGAGTTTGCGTTGACCTCAGTGGATGCTCGGCTCTCTGACCTGACAGTTAAAGTTCATTTTTACACCAACGTCTGTTCTGTCATCACTCAGGGTTCTTCTAGTTCTTTCTCTCTGCTCTGAATCTAAGTCTGCCTCCTGATCTGGGTTCTGGTCCGGAGCAACATGTGAGCATTTTAATCTGACAGCAGGTCAGTTAAAGTGATTGTTGTTCCTTTGTCTGTCTGCTGCTGCAGCTGCTCTCTGGAAGGAGCCGAGGATTGTGGGATTAAATAAATGGACGAACAATCTGCGTTAAGTGCTGCAGCGCTGCATCCATCATAAACCCTCCATCATTACGTTAATGTTCCAGTCGGTGGGTCAGCGCAGCTCAGGGCCAGCAGGGATGATGTCATCCCCCCCACCCCACTGGTCAGTAACCAGTTAACCAGCCCAATCAGCAGCTCACCTGCAGGCCTTTAATAAGCCAGGACGCTGGTTCAATGACAGATAAAGCTAATTCTGATTCTGAAACCTGCAGAAGAATCAGAGCTGAAGCTGAGCCGTCACTTCAAGACGAGCTCAAATTCACTGACGCTTTAATCAGGAGACATGAATTCAAACATTCAGTGTCTGGTAAATCTGACTTCAAAAGTAAGACATTTGTTACAGTTTTTAAACCTGTGAATGTTGATGAGCTGATCTGTTTCAGATCTCGTTGAGAAAAAATGACAACTTTTTAAAGAAAAGAGTCAAAAAGAGCAAGAAACCTTTGACAATCCAGGGGTCAGTTATTAGAAAAAAACACATTAATTTTCATTTCCTGATAGTTTTGTTTTGCTGACAATATTGAGCTTCACTGGTTAAGGTGGCTTGTTGTTTTATTTAGATGTGAAACTTCTTCGTGTTTGATATTTTAACTGTGTGATTTTGTGTTTATTTGTCTGCACTGTTAGTACATTTTCACCTCTAATTTCAGGAAGATTTTAATTTTAAAAGTTTTACTTTTTAATATTAAGTTTCTCTTTTTAATATTTTTATTTTAATAAGTCATTTAGTTTTAGACTTTAAATGTTTTTAATTCAGGTTTCAGGGTTAAATTGGTAAACATTTGTATTTATTGACTTTTATTTCTGGGGTCTTTTATAAATGTTATTAATACATTTTTGTAGTTATTAAGTTGTTATTAAGCTTAGTATTAAACTATTAAGTAGTTATTAAGTTAACTGTAAAAATTTAACTTTTTAACTTTTAAATTCTGGTGTTTTTTCCATTTTTAAATGTATTTTATTTAGTTATTTAATCAACTATTTTAAAGTACTAGAATTTTCATTAAATAATTATTTATTTTTTGTTTTTCTACCTGCTAAATATCAGCCTTACATTTTATTTTATTATTTTGTTTCTTTTGTTAAACTTTTGAACTTGAACTTTGAAAATTCTTTATTCATTTTTAAATGTATATAAATATCATTTAGTTTCTTTTTTAAATGCCTGTAAATGTTATTTTATGTGGATCTACATCATGGGATTTTGTAAAACCATAAATAAATAAAACACATTTATTTTATTTACTTTTTGTAAAAGTTTCATGTTTAGGCTTCATATCAACCAAGTGAAGAACGTTGGTTCCTCTGCCTTTAAATGGTTCTACTGATGGAGAACGGAGGAACTGAAGGAAACCGCTCAGAACCATGAACTCATCCCCTCCTCTGACCTACCAGAGCCTTCTTCTTCATGCACTCCATCACCATGAGGAAGATCTGCTGCGCCTGGCTGCGGCTGTAGTTGAAGGTTTTCTGGATGGTGACCATCAGCTGGTCTTTCACGCTGTCATTCACCAGCCTGAGGAGACACAGAACGGTGAGAAGAATCCAACCTGGACCACCTGGGCTGGAGGTAAATGTCTGAGGAAGGTTCTGACCCGTCCTCCTCGCAGTAGCGATGAGCGAAGGAGATGATGTCAGATGCCCGACCGCTGCCGTCACAGACCACGACCGGGACCGGGGGCTCCTCCCTCAGACTTTCCAGGACGATAGAGATGACATTAGGGCCCCCCTCCAGGATCAGACACACCACAGGAACCCCCTGACCCAGACCTGTCAACAAACACAGAACCAGCTCATTACAGGACCTGGATCTGGTACCAAGTGGACCGGTACATGCTGATGGATGTGGGGACTACAGGAACAGGACCAAAGAAATGAGTCTGGGCTCAACTGGAGCATTAACATAAACAAGTCCTCCATTTTCTACATGTTCCTGGGCTTCTGAGGACATCAAGCTTTAGGGAGTAAACAGAGGACCTTCAGCTGAGCATCAGTTCTGGTTTAGATGTCTTCTGGTTTTGGTTGATTTGGGGGTTTTCAGTCTCATGGGGATCAGACTTAACTCTCCATATTACAGGCACTTTGATGGTTTGGGTTTGTGATGGTTTGGGTCTGTGATGGTCTGGGTCTTTGTGATGGTTTGGATCTGTGATGGTTTGGGTCTGTGATGGTTTGGGTCTGTGATGGTTTGGGTCTGTGATGGTCTGGGTCTGTGATGGTTTGGGTCTGTGATGGTTTGGGTCTGTGATGGTCTGGGTCTTTGTGATGGTTTGGATCTGTGATGGTCTGGGTCTGTGATGGTTTGGGTTGTGGTGGTTTGGGTCTTTGTGGCGGTCTGGGTCTCTGTGGTGTTTAATTGGTTTTGGTTGGTGTCTAACTATTTTGGGTCCTGGGGCTGATGAAAGAGGTGACAGCTGAGCCTCCCTTTGCCCTCCCTGCCTTCCAGACAGCTACAGGCATAGGATGACAAAGGGAAACTCACAGGTCACATGATTGATCACATGCTGACTTAAGAGGGTGGGCGGGGCTTTAGATTACATGACTCACGTGTGTTGATTTTTTGCAGAGAGATGTGCTTCTCCAGCTGCCGGCGGAGGCGAACTTCGGCACCGTACTTGCCGGTGGTCCCGTTGTCGGACAGGATGAAGTGGGAGTGGCTGCTGTTCAGGACTGACAGCTTGCTCAGTGGGTTGGACATGGTCTGGTAGGGCCGTGTCACCTGGAAGATCACAGTAATAATAATAATAATAATACATCAAACTTATATAGCGCTTATTAGGACACTCAAAGACGCTTTACAAACAGGGCAATAAACACACAATGAGTAAACACACATGGACAAACAAACACTGACAGCAAACTGATTCATGGGTGACGATTGTGATTGTGATGGGTGACGATGATGATTAAGGGAATGCCTGTTTGAATTGGTGGGTTTTAAGTGACTTGTAGGTGGAGAGAGAGTCAGCATTCCTGATGTTTTGTGGGAGAGAGTTCCAATGGGTTGGGGCGGCGGTGGCAAAGGCTTGATCCAGGTGAGTCGTCATGGCGACTAGGTAACAATGTGTCTTTAAGTTGGTGTTGCTGTAATGATTTTTGAGCTGCTAAATTAACTTTTCACATCTTTTTTAGTTGCTGCTCGTGTGGGGGATGGCGTAAGGTGAGAAGTCAGCCATTAGGGTTGTAACTGATAGGAACCAGTCGTAGGAGGATAAAACTGATGAATCTCTAACAAAAACAATCACCACAGCTGAAATGATCCTGGAGCACTTCCTGCAGACACAACGCATCAAAATGCATTTATGTTACTATTTGTAACACATGTTATGGTTAAATGCGTTTATGTTAAAGTGGCTCTCTGGAGCATTTTTCTCTGTATCAAAGTTTTCTAAATGTTTTAAATGATATTTCAGGTCTAAACTATGATCTATGGGTTGAGTTCCACAACATCTGTCATTCTGATGAAGACCCTCCTTCCTCCTAGAGACCCCTTTGCATTATTTCTTGCCGCCGACATTTTTCAGCCAATGAAATTCAAATGTCTGCATTCTCTCAACATGCACGCGCATCGACCAAACCTGTACCAGTAGGGGGCGCTGTCGTACAGGACGCTCCGTGTGTTTCTCTGCCGTCTCAGCCGTTCACTGAGGACTCAAAGCTCATTTCTACTAAAAACCTACCCATTCTCCAGCTAAAGATGGATTTATTTCACCTCACAGAATGGCAAGGCTTGACAGGGTTACGCGTTTATTTTGGTCAGAAAGTTCATCCAGGGCCGAGTCAAGTTCAGCTTCAGAGTCCAGCAGCAGCTCTCTGCTAACAGAGCTAATATCAGAAGCAGCAGGGACAGAGAGGGCTCATCAGACCCTCGTAGTGTTGGAATAAGATTGTGAACTGTGAGTGATTAAACCCTACACATTGAGCTGTACAGTTCATGTCCGAAGTACATGCGCCGCGTGCACGCGCGCACACGCGACCGGACGCGCGTGTCGAGATGTTTTGAGGAGGAGCCTTTGGACGTTAGATTCAAAAACTGCTCTCTTGATGAAATCCTCCACAATGTGGCTTTAATATTTGTAACACATGTTATGGTTAAATGTGTTTATGTTGATATTTGTAACACATGTTATGGTTAAATGTGTTTATGTTGATATTTGTAACACATGTTATGGTTAAATGTGTTTATGTTGATATTTGTAACACATGTTATGGTTAAATGTGTTTATGTTGATATTTGTAACACATGTTATGGTTAAATGTGTTTATGTTGATATTTGTAACACATGCTATGGTTAAATGTGTTTATGTTGATATTTGTAACACATCTTATGGTTAAATGTGTTTATGTTGATATTTGTAACACATGTTATGGTTAAATGTGTTTATGTTGATATTTGTAACACATGCTATGGTTAAATGTGTTTATGTTGATATTTGTAACACATTTTATGGTTAAATGTGTTTATGTTGATATTTGTAACACATGTTATGGTTAAATGTGTTTATGTTGATATTTGTAACACATGCTATTGTTAAATGTGTTTATGTTGATATTTGTAACACATCTTATGGTTAAATGTGTTTATGTTGATATTTGTAACACATGTTATGGTTAAATGTGTTTATGTTGATATTTGTAACACATGCTATTGTTAAATGTGTTTATGTTGATATTTGTAACACATCTTATGGTTAAATGTGTTTATGTTGATATTTGTAACACATGTTCTCTCCCTCATCTACCCTCTTCTGGTGGAGAACTATGGTCTCAGCTTTGGAGGTGCTGATCCTCATCCCAGCAGGAGCTGAAGGTCAAAGTTAGATGAAGCTAGAGAAGCACATCATCAGCTAAAAGGATTGTTTTGGATAGTTTCAGATCTAAGACTGGGTTAATGACCTGACTCATAGTTAAAGCTGGATCAGAACCTGGTCCAGTTCAATCTGTTTGAGCTCTTTCACACCAAACCAAGCCAGATCTCCCTCACTGAGTTCAACACCATATAAAGACAGATGTTCAGATGTTCCTGACTCCCTCTGGTTGGTAATCATAAGTTTTACTCATTTTCTCTTACATCTCTCCCGATCAGGTCTTCTTTGTTTTCGACGATCCCCCACGGTGCGATGCCGATGGCGCAGACCTTCCCTCTGGACTTGGATGAATGGTCTTTGAGAGCATCTCCGACATGCCGGATGACACCTGAAACACCACAGAGGGCTTCAGGAGCAGGCAAAGTTCTAGTTCAAGGTATCCAGTCTAAATGTGACTCAAACCAACGTGGATGAGGCTCAGCTCACCTAAAGTTTAGGCCATAAACCATCAAATCAGCTATGTTTAGATGAAACTGGACCAATGAGGTTTGATTTATAACCATTTCAAAGCCTGAAGCCATTGATCTGTTTGATTCAGGTTTTGGGGGGTTTCTCACCTGTAGTTCAGTTCCTCTGATCTGAATCAGCTCAGGATTTTGTTAATTTGTAGTTTTTCTCCTGTTGTTTGGTTTCTTTTTGCAGAGAAAACTGCAAACAACATGAGTCTCTTCAAACCAGGTGAGAACGCTCAGTCTGCTGATTGGTCAGAGTGTGTGGGGGCGGGGCTATCAGAGGGATATGTGCTGATCCTGCTCTAGTCCACAACACGCTCTAACGTCCTTCCTCTGAGCCGCTTATCAACTCTTCTGTGTTTTAATGAGTCGGAGCTGATAAATCTAGTCATCTGATGTGATGTTAATGAAGCAACGTGTCTCGGTACTTCATGGATCAGATCGGTTCACTTGGTAGGGTTGTGTGGTCTGTGGCCAACACCTGAATAACAATCAGATGTATTAACGATACATGGGAGGGCTAAGAGGGGTTCTGTGAGTCTGAGAGGAGACGTGATGCTGAGAGGGATGATCACCATGGCAACCTGCTGTCACGAAGAACTCAAACTTTCTCAAACTTTTTGAATATCATCTTCTCAACTTCTTACAGAGTTAGTCTGTCGTGCCTGAGGGGGATCTGAGGCTGGTACCTGTACTGACTCCTCCTGTGAAGATCCAGGCTCCAGTGGTGACGGCGGCTTTGATCAGTCCTTTACCGAAGACCTGCTTTAGTTTGGGGGGAAGGTCGAAGTTCTGCAGGCCTCCGTGGACCGAGATGAGCAGCGTCGGGAGCTCCAGCTGCCACTCCTTCACCATCAGATGGAGAAGGGTGTCGGGCTTGGAGTCAAAGGAGACCCGGATGTACTGCATGAAGGGGGAGAAAAGGGGGAGGAGTCAGTGAGATTGGCTACATGGGTCTTCTGATGGACGGGTCTCCTGTTTGGTACCATGGCTTTGTTGGAGTGTCCTCCACCCTGGAACTCCAGGACTCCGTAGGCGTCAGTGGGGGTAGCCTGGGTGTGTTTCAGGGCGCTCCACCTCTCCGGGGGTTGGACCTCCAGCTGAACCAGAGGGGCCCCTTCGTCGTTGGCCCCCTGAGGGATGGAGGTGTGCTGCACCACCAGCTGACCACAGCTGCACCTGAGCAGGGGGAGGAGCTACTGAGTTAGTTTATGTTCTTCTGGTAGAACATCAGGTGACGCTGTCACAACGTCAGGGATCTGAAACGTCTTATTAACCTTTGATAGGGAAGGAGACCATTTCTGATCGCTTGATTTATGTTTTGATTTGCAGACTCAACCTGAAAGTTTTATTTAAAAAATAAAAAAATTCTGATAGGACCTGATGGGGTCTGATGAGACCTGATGGGACCTGATGGGGTCTGATGGGACCTGATAGGACCTGATGGGGTCTGATGGGACCTAATAGGACCTGATGGGGTCTGATGGGACCTGATGGGACCTGATGGGACCTGATGGGGTCTGATGGGACCTGATAGGACCTGATGGGACCTGATGGGGTCGGATGGGACCTGATGGGACCTGATGGGGTCTGATGGGACCTGATGGGGTCTGATGGGACCTGATGAGACCTGATGGGACCTGATGGGGTCTGATGGGACCTGATGGGACCTGATAGGACCTGATGGGGTCTGATGGGACCTGATGGGACCTGATGGGGTTTGATGGGACCTGATGGGGTCTGATGGGTCTGATGGGACCTGATAGGACCTGATGGGGTCTGATGGGACCTGATGGGACCTGATAGGACCTGATGGGGTCTGATGGGACCTGATGGGACCTGATGGGGTTTGATGGGACCTGATAGGACCTGATGGGGTCTTATGGGACCTGATGGGACCTGATGGGACCTGATGGGGTCTGATGGGACCTGATGGGGTCTGATGGGACCTGATAGGACCTGATGGGACCTGATGGGGTCTGATGGGACCTGATGGGACCTGATGGGGTCTTATGGGACCTGATGGAGCCTGATGGGACCTGATGGAGCCTGATATTACCTGATGGTGTCTTATGGGACCTGATGGGATAAACAATCTAAGCTGTAGGTAAGCAACGTTTATTTCTATAGAACCTCACAGAAAAATCAGTGTTTCACCAAACATCAGAAGTAAAACATGACTAAAAGATCATTAAAAAAGATTGTTAAAAACAAAGATCATAAAGTGAAATAAAATTAAATTAAATGATAAACACATGATGATAATAAAAAAAACTAATAAATAAAGATGGTTAAAGTCAATGAAAACCTTAAATATTTAAGTAAAGCCAGTTTGAAATAATCAGGTCTTCAGCAGGCGACGGTTGTTGGAGGTGAGACTTTACCTGCTGGCGTCTTTGCTGGGAATGATCTGGATGCATTCCCTCCTCAGGAAGGTTCTCTCAATCCACGCTCTGTGGAGCTGGAACAGGAAACAGGAAGCATCAGGATGACCAGTCAGACCAAACAACGGAAGCGTAAAAGATCAAAGTACAAAGGTTTAAAATCGTATAACGTTAAAATAAACATCGCAGTGGAAATTCTGCATTTCAAATAGAAAAAGGAAACTGAAACAATTATTTCAAAGTATTTTAAAAAGAAAATATAAAAACATTCAATTTTAATAAAATTTCAAAAGTACAAATATTTAAAATATAAATTTAAGAAAATCAAATAAAAACAAGAGAAAAAGGACTTTTAAATAAATCTCAACAAAACTGAAGTTTCAATGTTCTTCATAGAGGTAAACATGTTGGTCAATAATCTGCAGCACGAGCATCAGACTGCGCCTGTTGGAGCGGATCAGGCTAATTCCTGGATCAGGCTTTGTTTCTTTATGATCCTCCATCCTGCTGCTAAACAGAAAAACACACCAGGCTCCATTTCCTGTCGTTACATCCATTCAGCCAGTGGTGACTGTGTGCCGCTGTGTGGTTGTTGGTATTATGTGTTGTTGTTTTTGTGTTGTTGTTGTTTTTGTGTGTTAATGGAGGATTAAGGTCTGAGCATCAAGCAAGCAGCAGCGTTATGGTGACCGTCATTTAAATGAAGGAGCTCTTCATCATCATCATCGTCATCATCATCATCATCATCATCATCATCATCATCATCATCATCATCATCATCATCAGATGTTCCTGAGCTGTTTATTCTGAGTTCAGTCCGTCTCTTTACATTTATTTATTTTTCAGTTTAGTTTCAGGTTCCCCTCCAGTCTGATCGCCTGGATCAGGAACCTCTGTTGGGCTGAGCCGTTCTGCTTCATGGTTGCGTTTGGAGCAGAACCTCAGTGGTTCTTTGGGGTTTCTGGTTCAGTTCTCCAGCAGCTGAACCAGAACAAACGGACTGAATGAATCCATCAGAGCGAGATAATGAGGATTTGGATCACTGGGGTTTTAATTGAGATTATTTCTGTTCACTGGAACTGCTTGTTTGTTTAATCAGCTGATTTCTAGATTCAGGCAGTGGGTCTGCAGCTCTGAACCAATCAGAAAGCAGATCCCAGCATCTGACAGGAAGTCAGAAATAAACAAATTAGAGTCAGTGGTTCTTTCTTTAGAACCGACACCAGAACCAGACCGGGGTTCAGAACTCAGAGGTAAACAGAGAAAACTTGAACTAGACAAGAAACCTGAACACTGCAGCAGCGTGGGAAAGTGGTCAGAACCAAAGTAGACCAGTGAAGTCTGTCGGAAGAATCTCCTGTCCCAGAGTCTCCCATCCTAGAGTCTCCTGTCCCAGTGTCTCCCATCCTAGAGTCTCCTGTCCCAGAGTCTCCCATCCTAGAGTCTCCTGTCCCAGTGTCTCCCATCCTAGAGTCTCCTGTCCCAGAGTCTCCCATCCTAGAGTCTCCTGTCCCAGAGTCTCCCATCCTAGAGTCTCCTGTCCCAGTGTCTCCTGTTGTAGAGTCTCCTGTCCTAGAGTGTCATGTCCTAGAGTCTCCTGTCCCAGAGTCTCCTGTCCTAAAGTCTCCTGTCCCAGAGTCTCCCATCCTAGAGTCTCCTGTCCCAGTGTCTCCCATCCTAGAGTCTTCTGTCCTAGAGTCTCCTGTCCCAGAGTCTCCTGTTGTAGAGTCTCCTGTCCCAGAGTCTCCTGTCCTAGAGTCTCCTGTCCCAGAGTCTCCTGTCCTAAAGTCTCCTGTCCTAGAGTGTCATGTCCTAGAGTCTCCTGTCCCAGTGTCTCCCATCCTAGAGTCTTCTGTCCTAAAGTCTCCTGTCCCAGAGTCTCCTGTTGTAGTCTCCTGTCCTAGAGTCTTCTGTCCTAGAGTCTCCTGTCCCAGAGTCTCCTGTTGTAGAGTCTCCTGTCCTAAAGTCTCCTGTCCTAGAGTGTCATGTCCTAAAGTCTCCTGTCCTAGAGTGTCATGTCCTAGAGTCTCCTGTCCTCAAGTCTCCTGTCCTAGAGTGTCATGTCCTAAAGTCTCCTGTCCTAGAGTGTCATGTCCTAGAGTCTCCTGTCCTTGAGTCTCCTGTCCCAGAGTCTCCTGTCCTAGAGTCTCCTGTCCTTGAGTCTCCTGTCCCAGAGTCTCCTGTCCTCGAGTCTCCTCCGGTCCTAGTGTCTCATGTCCTAGAGTCTGGATTTGAATGTCTTCCAACCATTAACTGTAACATCTGTTTGACACAGAGGCCTTTACCAGCCGGTTCTGGATCCATTAATAATGTCTGGATGTTGAAGGTCCTGCTGCTCCATCCTGGTGTCAGTGAGACGTTTTAAGGACGACGTGAAACCAGTGATGATCACTAATACGTAGAATGAAATCATCAGTGTTCTGGAGAATAATGATGGGAACTACATTTCCCATGATGCCGTTCATCAGCTCAGATTCAGTGGTTTTATTCAAGTGACCCCTGACTCCATTTATTTATAAGACACCCAGCTTAAAACTAGATGCACGCTGCATTCAGGTGCAGTTGGAAATGTGATACGTAGGGCTTTTCTCTCCCTACAGCTCCATGATTTGGTTTAATTATTATGAAAAACTGTTTGTTTTGTCAGATAAACCACCTGAGGACTTTTGGACCTTCAGATTTCAGAACTTTCTAAACCTCAGCAGCTGGCCCCCCTCGACTCCTCAGAACCTCGAACATAGATTTATCCTGTTTGGGCTTCCATACTCTGCAGATAGATCCTGGATTTCCTACACCAGAACCAGACCGTTCATCTGGAAACCCGAGTAAGAAAATTTAAGTCCCGCTGGGTTCCTGTTAACAGACCATCATAGAACCTTAAACTGGTTTTAGTTCTGGTTCCATCCAGAACTAAACTCAAAATCTGACTCAAAGACAAAAACACTGGGAGGACTTCTCAGAGGATGTTTCTAACGCTGACCTCTGACCTCTGACCCATCCAGATGGTTTCTAACTCAGGGGATGAGCCTGAAACCACAGAACCAGATCAACCCTTTATACTTTTCTTGTTTATTCTTTATTTACATTTTGATTTGCTGCCTAAACCCAAAACTTTTACAAAAAGTAAAAAGTAACAAGGTGTTTTTTAAAGTTAAAAAGTACGAATATTAAAAAGTAAACAGAATAATAAAACTTCTAAATTTAGAAAAAACAAAACGAATTTAAAACAAACAATAAGAAAATAAAATATAAATAAATTATATAGAAATATACTTATATAGAAATATATATATCTATGTACACAAACACACACGCATGCTGAGTTTCCGTCCCTGGTACCAGCAGCTGTTCTGAACTCTACAGAGACCTGAACCTTCTGAAGGATCTGGGCCTTCCAGAGGTTTCTGCACACTCAGCTGCTGTTTAGATCCTCAGGTGTCTCAGGTGACCCTTACCCTTTGTGACCCAGAGGACGAGCTGCGTTTGATGGACGAGCGTTGGACCGACCCATCAGTCCCTCTCCTCCCTTTTCCATCCATGCTGGAGTTCAGGTCTCTCCTCACATGTCCTCAGTGTCCTCCCTGATGTCCTGGTCCTCCTGTCCTCTGTAGTCTGTGCTGCGTTCAGGCGTCACTAGTGGCTGTGGGAGGTGGAGATGCCATCCGCCCGTTGTAATCAGGATTAGAGGGAGAACAACGGAGGCGGGGCTCTTTGATGGAGGCAGGTTTAATAGACACTGACTGAAGGTGGGTGAAGTTTCTCCAACAGGAAGTAGGTTTGTTACTTCCTGTTGCTTCATATCATCTTAATAAACCATGACGATTATCTTCAGGTCTGAGCTCCTCTTCTTCACCTGCTTCAGGTGGGAGATGAAAAAATCAGGAGGAGGAAGAAGGTTGAGTTTATTGACCTGAAGGCAACAGCTCCACCTGCTGGCAAGGAACAAAAATGCTTTTTGTTTTAAGGTCTTGTTACTTGTTTATTTTAGTTTTCAACATTTTATACGTTTTTTCTTTTTTAATGAAAAAGAAAGATTTTCGACTTTTATTAAATGTAATTTTTTAAGTATTTATATTTATTTTTAAAGTTGAATTTTTTATTAACTGTGAGTTTTTGTTTCTTTTTTAAAGTTTCAAATTAAAAGTTTTGTATTTTTATCATATCCAACAAAATAGTAGTTTCCCATTTTCTTTTCATTTTGAAACATAATTCAAAACGAGCTCAGTTTTTTATGCATATTTTTCTGTTTATGTGAATGTCTTTTAATATTGAAAAACAGATTCAGAAACAGATTTAGAAAAATTTCATTTTTATTTTAAATTATTTTCTAATTTTTATATAAATGTTACAAATTATTTCATTAGTTTATTACATTTTAATATTTTTTTTCTGTTTTATTTGTTCATTTTTAATGAACAGTTGATTTTTTATTGATATTGTCTTTATTTAATTCTTATTTATTAAAGATTAGATTCAAACATGCATCCATTGGAGGAACAACACAGAACTGACATGCGGTGAAATAAATCCCAGGACTGAGGATTTGGGATGTTTTTTGTTTTAAAATCGTTTTTTGTTTGAATTCTTTCTCAGTCTGAGTTGAAGTCTGTCCATGTAGATTAACAGTAGCTAGACCGAAATCTACAAAGATTATGTGGTAATTGTGTGATTTTTGCCATAAATTATGAACAGATGAACATTCATTAATGATTATTTTAAGGTTAATTAAAAACACAACATTTCTCTTTTAGGCAAAAATAAACCTATTGCATAAAAATGCAGTCATTAAAAGATGTGTGCTTTCAGAGTCCCAGAAGAGATGAATTTCACAAAATGTACATCAACGACATAAGAGCTGTTTCTATTTTCTGATATGAAACGTTCTAAACAGGGTAAGTAATCTAAACAGCTCTTATTGGATGATTTGCTGCTGGTGGTGGTTCCTGAATGGAAACATGGTGTGGCCTTCAGGTGCTGATGCCTGTTGCCTCAGGGCCCCAAAACGACTAAATCCACCTCTGGGTGATGGATTGTTTTTAAACAGACAAACACATCAACACAAACAGTAAGTAGGACTTTGAACTCAGGAACTGGAGGTCCAGGATTGCAGCAGCTACAGGATAAAGTTCATTTACCTGAACAGAAAGTAGACTCAGGGTCTGGGAGGGAGACGTGTGTCTGTCAGAACTGGACCGCGGCATGAAGCAGATGTAGAACCATCTGACAGTCCAGCTGGTGTTCTGATGAACGCTCAGAGGATCTTTGTTTGATGTGCAGGAATTTTAACAGTAATGGAGAGGATTAAGTCCCAGCTGTAATCCAGTAAAACACAAAACCCAGTTCACTAAAAGTTTATTGCAGTTTGGATCAGAATGAACCCCAGCTCAGAGCTTAAACCTTTGGTCAGGAGATCATATGAGATTTCAACTACAACCTAGAAAAGAGTAACTAACTGTTACTAAACAGTTATACGCTAAACTGTAGAGGTTAGCTAACAGGTAATATAGAGTTCTAACTGTAGAGGTTAGCTAACAGGTGATATAGAGTTCTAACTGTAGAGGTTAGCTAACAGGTAATATAGAGTTCTAACTGTAGAGGTTAGCTAACAGGTGATATAGAGTTCTAACTGTAGAGGTTAGCTAACAGTTAATATAGTGTTCTAACTGTAGAGGTTAACTAACAGGTAATATAGAGTTCTAACTGTAGATGTTAACTAAC